>CAADRB010000006.1:4544820-4555492 GCA_900708905.1 Hymenolepis diminuta
TTTTCATTCTTGGTCTTCGGTCTCCTTGCCATGCTAAGATTCAACTCAGACTTCCGTTCCTCTCCACAGCTAAATGAGAACTTCCTTGTGCGATTTCCACTTGTCTTTTTAGTCTATTTTTCCTATTTCCATTTAATATTTTATTTGTGCCTATAAAACTCTGCGTTCTACAAGATCTAAAGCTAAATGACATTCGCTCGTTTAAAATTTTAATTTCATTTATGAGAACAGATTTGATTCAACATGCCATCCACTTGTGTCCCTTGTCTATGGCAACAAAGGGAAAATGACAGTTGACCCTTGCTTTAGTATAGCATAGTAACATAATTCATTAAATTAACCTGGATTATCCCTATCCATACATTGCTGGCTACAATGGATTATGCACTTTTTACAAATCATCAGCGATTTCGCCTCACAGAAGATGGACAAGTAATCTGTCAACAATCCCAGTCAAAGGAATCAATACATTTCAGTCTTACTTTACACAAACAACAATTCACACGTAACTGACCATTCGAATATTCTAATTAAATTATCTTTTGTAGACATTGTCTGGACCCAGAAATGCTTTGAAATAGTTTCATCCTGCTTAACTCATCTACAGTGACTATGAAAGCAGTTGTCATTTTGATAGCATGGGAGAGAATTTTCAGCTTTACGACGCACACTACCTTTAAAACGGATTCCTTAAAAGTCATCAAAAATGTATTTGTTTCCTTAAATTGGATGAAGCAGACACTGAGCCTGAATCATTGTCATTAAAGTGTGAGTTAATCCATTACGGAACCTGAATGGGAGATGAAAGGCACAATCAGCATAATTGAACTGTTTCAAACAAAAATCATAATTGTGTCTAAATTACGTTTAAAATATTGTGATAAATATATTATACAATCCAATTCATTTGTACAAATTAGGGATGAACATTTTGTTGAGTAAATTAGTACTGTAAATTTTTAAGCAGCATTATTATTTATGTTAACACTACAAATGTACTTGCAAGAACACAGTACCAGTAAGTTAGGTATATGAAATCGTTATGATCAGCTCTTCTCTCTAGGATACCGTAGCCGGCTCTTAGATTCCTTGAGAAATTGTCCTAGTTGTAAATACAGCCTGATGACACCACAATACGAAACGACCCATGACAACGAACCATGACTAAAAATGACGCACGTTTTCGTGTCGGCAGGCCAAGTTATATTAAGTAGTATTTACAACCGCAGTGTAGATAAATTCATTTGAATAAAAAGAAATATAAAATAATGTGTATCAAAAGGTAAAATATAAAGAAACCTCCACATGAGAGTTGTTTAAAGAAAATATATATTTCTTCATTGCCGAAGGAATTTACACTTAATTCTGCCATTATTTCCCATTTTCTAATGAATATATTAATATTTTAACTTAATCTTGCGAAAAGTATTTTTACTAAAATAAAATTAATTCATTATGTCTAAGTTGTAATAATAAGCAGTTTTTATAAATGTTATTAACCAGAGTAGTGGTGTTTAAAATTTGGAAACATATGTTTGCTCGGGCGCTAAACTTAAGGGACGGTTTTATTAGAAAAATAAAAGGCAGTGATGGGTCGTTTATTTATCGAACATTTGGGTGGAGAACGAGTTTTCGTTTGTCACTGTCAAACGCCTTTGACAAACAGAGATGAATTACTTAGTACAAGATTCACTGGATCTACCGGTCGAGCCTTCCTATTTCATCGTGTCGTTAATGTTACATTTAGTGAAATTCAGGTGCGGTAAACTGTTTAACATATTATATTTGACTACTTTATCTATATCGTGTTTTTATCTTTATTTTGTAAGGATCGCGTTATGATCACTGGTCGTCACCTTGTACGTGATGTCCTTTGTATCAACTGCAAGCAGAAGCTCGGTTGGATGTATGAGTACGCAATGGAGGAAAGCCAACGCTATAAGGAAGGGAAAGTTATCCTCGAGGAAGCTCTTATTTATGAGCTGAAAGAGAACGCGGATCCCACTCCAGAAGATGATCCCCTTTATCTGGCCACGAGCGCATATTAATTTTCCATGTTTATTTGAGACTTCTGTTTGGCTATACAACTCTTTCATGTGCTCTCTCGGCAATAATTGATCCAGGCATGAATTTTTTCTCTTTATTCTATCTGATTGTAGGTTTTCCCGCTCTGTGTATATCTGTCCTTTTCATGAGCTTCAGCATATAATCTTATTCCTTTCTATCTGCTTTGAGTTTGATTGTATTTCTGATTAAGCAGGTGGGATTGAATGTCAGTAAGTGTTTTATGTAGATATCTAACTATTGGAAAACTTTAGGATGGCCTTCTCACTTTAACATATCTAACTCCTCTAATCTCGATTGTTATTTGGTTTTTTCTGTTCAGAAGCTTTACTGTGATATTAAACTGGAAAGGGGTACGACCTCAGAAACGTTTATTGGTTAGTCCTAAATATTCTACTTATTTGCCATGTTGTCTAAGTTTGCCCTTTAATAGGACGAAGTGAAGCTTAGCCTAGGCGACCACCTACTACGCAGTCCACCTAATTTATATCAGACACATCGGCTCTTGTGACAATCACAGACAGTGCTCAAATCACTGACTTCTGTAACCAGTGAGGAAGGTATCTCGGCGGCGATTGTATTTTCAACCTTTCATCTACGTAACTCTTGTTCTATAGGACTATGATGCAAGGTGGACAGACTCATGCCAGGTCCATTTCACAACCGATATCGTCACACTTTAATAATCTTGGGTCTGGACGGGTTGTCACAACTATGATGGTCGCTGGGTTTGATGACGTGTTGTAAGGTTATACAATAGCTCCCATTAAGGAATGACAATAATTCGATCGATATAATTTCGTTAGATTGATGACTTGATCTCGAGTGCCATCGGTGATTGCATAACTAATTTCTGTCCGTCACTTACGGAACGGTCGCATTTACCATTCCTCTCTGGATTACAACTATTTTAACGAAAGTGAGTAGAGTAAAGGAGGCAGAGGAGTGTTTGTTTAAAGGAGTGGAAGAAAGAGAATTGAAAAATTGGAATGCATTTACACTATATTTATTTATCCGACATAGCCTGATGGTGCGGAAAGTGAACAAGATGTGTGATCTTCAATTCCAGTAAGACAAACTTTTTCAAATTCTAAACTTGAGAATAGGAGAAGCCTTCCAAGGTATTGTGGCTTTAGGAAATCATATTCATTCATTTCAACATCGATAGGATCACAAAAAATATGAATAAGCTAAACTAATCACTTTAAGACGGCGTACAGGCTGATTTAAAATTATTATTATATAAACAGAGGGATACAATCAACTGAATAGTTGATAAGTGATGGAACAAAGGTGAACATGCAACTTTATCACGCTAAACTTTATCTCAAGACCGGGATACAGAAATTCACCAGTGGGTGTAAAATTTCCATATTCTGGTGAGGAATTTAAACGAGTGAACTAGATACTCTATTTTGACTTTTTGAAGTATTCAGATATTTTCATCTTTCCAATATTACACATATTTAACACTTGTTTATTTTGCAATAATCTCCAGTTTTTAATTTCCCTTGGGAAAGGAGGGTTATCGTAAACTGAAATGCATTTTATAGTAAATCCATTTAGAAGACGTACTGATAATGCTCCCCAAAATTCATAAATTTTTTATTACCAAACTCTAGTTTGTAGTTTATACTAATTTAGTGAGCATTGGCTATTTTTTGCTCAAACTATGAAAAATTGACAGCCGATCTACCAGTTGAGTTTAGCGATTTAGTTACCTGTTGTGGTTTGAACTCCTACCAATAGCATCGCATTCAAACGAACCAAAATTATGCGATTTTAATTAATATGTACTGTAATTTAGGATGAATAAGTCCATATTAATTCTATGAATGTTTTCATTCTAGTAAATGAGATTCTCTACATTGAACTTATTTCAAATCGTATGTCATTAATGAAGGGTCATATCAGAAAGTAATTGATTAAATTTGCAACTAAGGGAAAAGTAGAAATAGAGGATACAATAACTAGTATTACATTTATTACAAGGGAAGAGAGTAAGCACTCTTTATCTTGATTCTAAAATTATAGTTTAGCTTGTATTTATAAACGATCTGAATCGTTAACTTAATGTTGAATTAAGCTGAACCCGAACGTGAACCAAGTAAAAGATATACTTTAAAACCAGAATGAAAATTATTTGTAAATGAATCATCCGACATACAGTTGCTATTTGGCTTCTCTTATATATGTATTATAATTTTTATTGCTCAAAAAATTATTTTAACACATTTCAATTAAAATAAACAAAACATATATAATAGTATCTCTGATTGAGCAAAGTATATAAATTTCATTTCAACCTAGAAATTTGTTTGTCCTTGTCAATTAATGTTGGTAAAGATTCTGCGGGAGATTGTCTCAACTTTATTTATCAGTTGCAATGATCAGAGTTTTGTTGAACGTCATCCTATTTTTTTCTTTTTTAAGCAATACTTATGCTTATAACTGGACAAAATATCATTCGAATAACGAACTAGCAAGTATTCTGATAGAAGTACATGAGAAGTGTAAAAACATATCATTTTTCTATCACCTCGAAACATCGGAGACTGAGACTACTTCAGGAGGTAACAAACTGTATGTTTTAGCTTTCGGCCATCCAGCAGACCGTCATAAAGCAGGTGGAGTTAAGCTAATTTAGCTTAATTTTTGTTAGTTAGAGACTGTTATGATTGTCTAAATTTAATATTTTACTTCCACCTAATTTTAGAAATTCCTGAGGTTAAGCTGATTGCTAACATGCATGGAAATGAGCCCGTTGGTCGCGAGCTAATGCTTCGTTTAGCGGATTATATATGTAATGAGTACCTAAACGGAGACATATTTGTTAATTGGATCGTAAAGAATACCAGGCTTCATATAATGCCATCAATGAATCCTGATGGATTTGAGTTGGCCACTCCAGGAGTAAATTCATAGTCATGTGAAATGCTTGGCATTCTATTGACTTATTTAAAAACTTCATTATTTCACTATAGAATGAAATAAAAGGTCGCGCAAATGCCAATAATGTCGACTTGAATCGTAACTTCCCTGATTCCGACCGACTTTTCTATCAATGGTCGGCAGAGGATAATAACGAACGGTTCGAATTTTTGAGTGATTATTACAAATCTCCTGGGGTATATTTTCTATTTAAATGGGCTCTTTCAAACTCACATTTTCTGACTGCCATTGTTTTTTTTTACTGTTTCTTTTAGCCTGAAATAGAGACTAAGATGGTTGAAGAATGGCTTCAGGCAGTACCCTTTGTCCTATCAGCGAATATTCATGGAGGAGCTTTAGTGGCCAATTATCCTTTTGATGATTCCATCGACGGTCGAAGACGAAAATCTCCAACACCTGACGATGCTATTTTCGTGTAAGTACATCTTTGATGTTCCGCATCGCTGTAGCAGGATAGATAAGGAGTCATCAAATGTCAAACTTAAGAAAGTAAGAGGTTATGGGACTAAGAGTGCTATCTTAATGAGGAGTAGTTAGAGAGCAATAGAGAGCCCTACAAATGCGGTTGGTAAGTGAACGCTTATAGTAGGAGTTGGATCAGTCGCTAAAGATAGGAGTTGGATAGGGTATCTAGACCTGTGAATTAGCCAGCGAGAGTTGGAGATAAGAGATGGGATTGTGGAAACTAACTGTCAGATAGAAGGAGCTGGCATAGGATATTTTATTTATTCATTCATTTTTTTCTTTATTTTACTAATCTACCACTTATTCGACTATGTTCTAGGAATTTGGCTGAAGCATACTCTAACTATCACCCACGAATGAAGACGAGCAAGGTCGCTTGTCCTGATGATCGTGCTTTTCCAAAGGGTATAACAAACGGTGCCGATTGGTATCCAGTAGAAAGTGGTGTGTATTTTAATTAAATGTAATAGAATTAGAGAATAGCGATTTGCCTTAATTACTAAATATAGTATAAAATTGATATAGTATTATTTAAATGAAACACAGAAATTCACTTATGTTGCACAATTTTTAAACAGAATTTTTGGGCCATATATTTGAAATTTAAGATTTCCTATTAAAAATCCCAGTTTATTAATTTATATTGGACTATTTCCCTTCAATATTGTTTACTTCTTAATTTCTCACCACTACCACATGATATCTAAATACTTGCTAAAATGAATATGTTTCTTATATTTCTGTTGGTGATCGGTTGTTAGAGCCCCAACCGGAAACTAATCGCTGAATTATTCAATAGAAGTATAAATAGACTTTTGTAATTACTTAGGAACTTATGAGGACTTAATAAATTATGACAGTAATCTTTTATACTATCTTCATTCTTATCATTTCGAACATCTCAGTAACAAGGTTAGAAATGACACAGAGTATTGGGCAAATATTATGAAATTACAAGGGGAAGTTTGTAGAACGAAAATTTGCATGAGGAGAATGGAGAGAAGAATTTCTATAATGGGTACTTATTATCGTTTTTATCTGCTGGAAATTTTTGTGATATTCCTTGTATGAATATTAGTTCAGTGTTTTTCCTATCACAGCTGAGTTAAGTTACTCAAGACTATTCTCTGTGTTCCTTACATTAGTTTATCACGGCAAAGCAAAATATTTTTCCTATTTTTAATTATAGAAGGCCATCTGAGCTCGAGGAGCAGTAAAGCAGTTCAGCAGGTAATGAAAAGGATCAAATAGAAGTTATGAATAAATCGGGGATATTAGAAGAGTCTGACTTCATTTGGTTTTCTGAGTTCATATTAAGCACTTTCACCTAGTATGTTCTTATTCCAGAGTTCCGAGTTCGAATTCCGGGATTTTACCCTTGGGTTCCTGATTTACTTCATTTTAGCGATGTCCAGCGTTTATTAACCAAGTGAATTCTTCCTTGGGTAATCACTAGTACCATTTCATAAAATGCTACTTCTCATATCCGATTATTAGAACTCTCAGCGAGATTTTTTAAAATTTACAATTTGTCGTCTTAGAAAAGCTTCCGAACACGGGGTCTAGTAAGCGGTAATGATAAAGAGGTCAAATAGAAGCAGAGAATAAAGTCATCGTGTTTAAATAAGTATTAATATTTTCAGATTCAGGTTTTGCACCTTTCACTTAGTTTAATTCATCATTTTCTAATGTTTACATTTCCGGATTTGTCCCCTGAGCTGAGTGAATTGATGTTTACGGTTTGCAGACTTTATAAGCCGATTGATTAATTTGGATGGTCGATCGTTCTAACTCAGTATTCTTGCTATCCTAATGACCAAGGTACTAATAACGATAAGATGAGCCTACACGATTTTAATAATGGTAGAGTTCAGCTTGTCTAAAATGAATTTTAAAGTAAAACCTCCATTGCTAGCATGAATTGAAAAAGTTTCTCTCAGAGTTAACGATTACTTTTAATAATTTCCTGAAATCACTCAACGTTATTTTATGTGAACAGATATAACTACATTGCTCGGGCATGTTTATACATTAGCGCAATATTGGGGAGCGCTATAAACAGGTATTGATTGAGTAGCAAGAGCAATGGCGCATATGATTGGCCAAAAGCTCTCTGTCCTCAAACGCCCACTTACGGTAGTCAGTGCGTACGTTTGAGCAAGAGCAAAATAACTTGCTAAAAATGGAGCACTAAGGTTAAAAAAAGTCTATCTCCCTTCCTAATATCCTTATAGAGAGTTAAATTTTTGTATACTTTCTTATCTTGATATTTTCCACTGAGACTTAGACCTTGTTTGCAAAAATATGAGTAAGTTAGGAGGTAGCAACTACCAGTTATATTAAAAACGTAACTTTTATGGTCATTTCTCGGATATCAAATAAATTGAAAATAGTCTGCGTAATGTGTTTAAATAATATCATTTGGTAATTTTTGACTCCTAAATAAGGTCCTTGAAAATTAAAAACGCACTCTGAAAAATCAAACACTGATTTGATTTACATTTATTTCAGTAGTTGAATTTTTGTTATCCGTCATTTTGATCAAGGCTAACACAGTTTACAGTATCTCCATCATAGGATAGTATCTAGGCATATCAAAAAACAAAAAGGCCGCTAGGAGATTATGTTTGTGTTTGACTTGTATTTTTCCCAGTTTTTTCTACGTTAAAATAAAAGTCAAATTTTCATGGTCAGTTTTCACTGTAATATTACATCGAAGTATGAGAGTTAACTTTTAAGTGACCCTCTAAAATAGATTTCTTATATTGTTATATTATAACTCACGGCAAAGCAAACTTTTCATAGTGAGAATGCAACTATAGTCGAGGTAATAATAAAATCCAATGGGGAATTAAGTAAAGGGTGTCGAAAAGATGTTGGAAATAAAGTCAAGTAATCAGAGAGTTTAACTTAATTTGCTTTTTGGATTAGGGTTGTACAACATTTACTTAATGAGTAGTTCAATTTTTCACGTTCCGAATTTAAATTTCCTTGATTCGTCTCATGGAATACTGAGAAAATTATTGTCCACTATGCCAAGTGACCGGTTGATTAATTAGGAGAATCGGTCTTACTGCTTTAATTCTTTTTTTCTAAAAGTCAAAAAACCGGGATGATATGAGCTTAAAATAGTTAAATTTAAATAAGTAATTTGTTTATCCCACATGGATTGTCTTCAAGTTGAATAAGTCCAAGCTTTGTTCAAGTTGCTTCCAATTTTTGATACTTCAAATGAAGTTAGGTTTCATTTAGGTTGAGTGGAAAACGTGAAACAATTTGTTCGTGTTGAAGATATCTTTAGTGAAGGATTCGTGATCTGAATTAAAATCTATCACTTCTTCATTACTTCTTCACACCTTATTCCTTTACGATTTGGAAATAGAGCCTTCGTAGAGAAACTAGAATAGATTCGAACCAAAGTAACTTCGGTAGGTGTTATAATCTGCCCTTCTCTGTAGGATATCGTAACCAGCTCTTAGACATTGCAATAGTTACAAATACGACCCGACACCACCACGATGCAAAAACGATCTAAACCACTATATCAACACAAGACGCAGCTCGATTTATGTTATGCGCCATTTACAACCGTAATGTAAATAAATTCATTCGAATAAAAGGAAATTAAAAAAAGCAGGAATTAAGAGGCGGTAAACAAAGAATCTTACATATAAGAAATATTTTGGGAAAAATATTATTTTCTTATATGCAACACGCCCGTTCGCAGATTTAATCATCCGTCCGTCTTTGTCGTGAGATCGACTGAGAGACGAGGGAAATGCCATCATGTCGTGGTGGCACATGGTGGATAATATTTTGATGGTTTCTTTCAAGTCATTGCACTACATCGAGGATCACAGGCTGTTCGGGAGTTAAAGAACTGCAAGATACAGAACATAAAATATTAATATCATCAAGACCATTTATGGAATGATGGTTTTCACAATTCAACCAATCAAACCCTCCTGGTCTGAGTTGTTTGTGATCAAGAAATCAGGATTCCTTCCTGGTCTCCGTCGCAGATATCGCCACCATGTGGCTTGGTGATTATGGCAGCTGTCCGTTGGTGATTTAAATCATGGTTGAGGGCCTACACAAAATCGCCCACACTATATGCGCGTATCGGGTCACACTTTGTCGGAACAGAAAATTGTTTTGATAATAACATCTCTTCACACGCTGTCCTTAAATCTTGACCTCTAAATTCTGCTGCGGGGGCGGATTGTTCTAACACGACGAGAGGTCTCCTTAACTGAACAATCGATTAATCGAAGCAAGATTAGGCAAAATGTAGATTTAAATTGTGTACTCGGGTCCGTAACAAGCGTTTCTAGTACACTACGGGTTTACGGAAGGGAGATAGAGATAGCTGATCTGTTTGTTGTCGGCGAGAGTAGAGTAACATCGGACCCTTTCGAACGTAAATTTATCACCGAAGTGCATGTAGCACCTTTAGTGTGTCCGGAGTGGTAGGTTAGCACTGAGTCCTGAGAGAATCTGGTTTCGGGGATTGAATATGAATAGAAGGATGAGGGATTTTGGCAACATACAGACACTGGTTGCGTCCTCTCACGAGATTTTCCGCATTCGTAGGTCCGATAGTAGGTGTCTGACAGGTTTCGTTTTCGTCATGGGAGCTGGATAAGGTCTAGGCCCATTAGGTTAATACTTCGGTCTGTAACGTAGCACTCCTTGAAGATCGTCTTCTCCAGGAATGTAGTCTCGTATCGCATCGATACGTAGAGTAGCACGGCATTAGATATCGGAGCCAGTGTCGATCACGGTTCTGTCTCATCTGAGTTAATGCTCACTTGTTGTTCGGATTCTGCCTCGTTGAATTGTTCGTAGGCGATTTTCGGTAGGGGCCTTCTTTGTGGTCCTTGCTGTTGGAGTTCTGACGGCGACGTCTTCGATAGGACAATCTCGATAATGACGACGTCCTCCGCAAAATCAGCATCTTGGGAGTGACTGTTTCTCATATCGGTCGGATAATTATCGGATGGGAAGCGGGTCCTCTTGCTCGATAGATGGTAGGTCATTTTCAGGTCTTTTCAAGTTGAACACTCGCGATTAACAGTCCTCCAGCAGATTCGACGACGAGACTTCCTGACATGAGTTTTCTTATCCAAGAGGGACAGAAGTCTGAGTTGAATCTTAGCATGGCAAGGAGACCGAAGACCAAGAATGAAAA
>CAADRB010000006.1:4555668-4574156 GCA_900708905.1 Hymenolepis diminuta
TCCATCGGTTGAAAGTAGGACGAACATAGGTAGTGGTCACTTCTGTTAAATTCAGGAAGCAGCATGGTTATTCGAGTGGCATGGGGAAGACTTGCCATGATGTTCTTATAGATATCACGATGTTGAGTATACCATGTTGCAACAGTTTCATCTATAAGAGGGTTATGATGAAATGTACCTACACTTTTCAGGTAGTCTTTGGGATTCTTAGTTGACGTTGAGAAATTCACCTGGATGAAGGCACTTCCTACGATTGAAGATATTGGGACTTCCATATCCGCGTAATTCGATAACTGCGTCGCCAAGCTATTGTAATCCGCGCTTCTCTGTGAGATCCCGTAACCGATTCTTAGATTATCTAAGACATTGCACTAGTTACAAATACGACCCAACAACACCACAATACAAAACGACCCAAACCACTATATCAACACAAGATGCAGATCGATTTATATTATGCGCCATTTACAACCGTAATGTAAATAAATTCGTTCGAATAAAAGGGAATTTGAAGGTGAAAAATAAAGAATCCTACACTTAAGTATTATTTTGGGAGAAGTATTATTTTCTTTTATGTAATAGTAGGGCGAAAAGGAGAATCACGATGACTATTATAGCTCCATGCCCATTGAAGAAAGCTTTTTCCAAAGCTCATCTTGTCTAGAGGGGGTAAAATTAAGGTGCCCCATGCTATGAAATTCGATTTCTGCTTCCCTCATTGTAAACCACACTAATCCAGTACGATTGGCATTGAACCACCAACCTATGACTACGCAGACGCACATGTTAACGACTGTGCCGTTGATATACCTAGCTGGCTGTCAATCACCAGTTCTCTGTGATCCGAGAATGATGACCATGGTCAGCAGTCTCGTCCCCATCTACGAAGAATGTAAATTTTTTCCATTCTGATACTTTGAATAATTGAGAACACTCAAACTGATCATAACGGAAATACTGCAGATTGACAAAATAATAAATGTCCTCAAATAAACTTGGCACCGTAAGATTTTATGAAGTTTTTACTAAAAAGGAACATGATTTTTCCCATTTTTTACAGGTATGCAAGACTATAACTACCTGGAATCAAATTGTTTTGAGATAACACTTGAGTTGAGCTGCTACAAATATCCACCAGCTGAAGAATTGCCAAAATACTGGAAGGAAAATAAGAAGTCTCTCCTCAACTTTGTGCTTCAGGTAAGGCCTTCAAGATCTAATTATGACTATTTTGAATTCTGACATAATAATATTTTTGTTTTAGAGCTCTTATTAATGGATATATAAAAAAATGGATATTATTAGAATACCATAAAGTCAATGCATACGAATTGGTACAATGAAGTATTTTTGGCCAAAATTGGGGCAGGAATATACCTGGAGTATCGCATTTATATTTTTACGCCCTTATATAGGTTTAGGACTTTCGATATGCGAAAGGTACATACATTTGACATGGTATGCGATTTTCAGTATTGGTACCCACTGAAATCCAGAAAATGTTTACGCTTTTTAATCATCAGATTGCATCCGAACGCGAGATATGGCAAAATGATCCATCAGGGATAAAATTGGGGATCGAATAAGAGTGCTTAATATAGTCAGTAACTCAAGTATCTCACTTTATTATAACTTTAGAGGTATTGAGTTGTCTACTTTCTCACTAGAAGCATTATTCATTTCGTAATATTAAAATACCCTAAAGTCCAATTTTCATGATTTGATCCCAAGGTTTCTGGGTGAGTTAATGTTCTCGGTATTCGGGACTTGTTGGCCAGCTGAATGGTCGGTCATGTCACTTTACTTCACTCGTGTCACCTTACAACCATGAGCAGGCAAGAGAGACTATCAAAGTCACTTGTATAATATGGTATGTAATAATCGATTCAACCAAAAATAAAACTATGTCTGTTAGTGAGTGAGATATGATTTTTGGCTGAAAACTGTAGGACATTCAAAAGCCCATTTAAAATGAGGCATAATCCAATGTTTTTCATTCTCTGAGCAGCATTCATAATCTCTGCAAATGAAATCCATTTCACGGGCATTATATTTGCAGATTACAGCTCTACCGTGCTCGTACCTAGAAATGAAGTATCCACATTGCTATATTTCTGGCTAATCAGAAGGCCATTCTCATTAACCATAGTTGTATATAAACACATGTGTTTTCATAAAAACAGAGAAAATGGAGTTTTAACTGAGCTGCAGGTCTTTTTCTTCTGGGCTTGATAACTCAGTTGCGGCCTAGAATTTTATCAGTGGCAGCTAAACGCAACATTAATACTCAAACTTTTTTGACATTGCTTCGTTCATACTCGCCTAAATCCTTTTTCTAATTTATTATTTTAGGCTCATTCAGGCATTAAAGGTATGGTGTTTGGTTATCATCATGGTAAAGTCCTTCCACTCTCTGATACTCTCATAATGGCAATGAATATTACGGATCCCAAGAACCCAGAAATTATTGACCATCCAATCAAGTCAAGTAAGTTATTGTACATAGCTCAAATCCATAAGTCCAGATACTTTAAAATTGATCATAGTGTAATAAGAGATAAATTAATAATCAAGAAAATTGAGCAATATTTTTTGATGAGACAATTATAGACCTTGAATATATCTCAATTTCCTTTGATAAGGTTTGATTTAGATTTACCTTTTCTTGTCAAATATATTGTGAGGATTAATCTTCCCGATAATGGAAGCAATTAGTAAAAAAATTAAGTCCCGTGTTAATAAATAAACAAATAAAGATATATATATGTAAATATATGTCCAAGTTCTAACTTTATTAGCGCAACTAATATCACCCTTTATCGGTGTAAAAGTTTTAAATGCGGCATAAAATTTAAAAATAAATCATCTAGTCTTGCTATTCGGTCTGTGTAAAAAGAGAATTTACATACTACTTGGAGCCCCTGATTCCGTCTCTCTCAGGTCAGAGGTTACGCAACCTCTACTCATCGATGCATACCTAGTGATGTGGATGACCAACCACGCTGGTTAATTCAGATCAAAAGAGCATAGTGAAATGCGCGCTTCTCACAAAAGTGCCTCCCCTACCCAGATGAGATATGGCTAATACATCCTTTAATGAGCTTGAGAATTTTTTATCTTAAGTTTGTTCATTCCAAATGAAAATTTACAAGTTATTTGTAGAGATGCACAAAGCACTTAACTTTTATTAAGGTAAATGTTGGGGTAAATATCTCACTACTAAATATTTCAAATCTTATAAAATATGTTTAGTTGTCTTTAAATAAAGAATATGGTGTTTTACCCCTTCTCCGATAGAAAATGTTAACAGAACTGAAATAGATAAGAAATGATTACAATTCCCTATTATATCATTTAAATTTTCCAGTTTTAATCAATTTTACTGAAATTAACCCTAAAGGATAATCAGCGCTACTTTAAGAACGAAACCTTTTATATTTCTTACTAAATTACTGCCCGACTATTTTTATTATGTCTAAGGTACTACAGTAATGAATCTAAGGACTTAGTAACGTTCAATTCTATTCCATTAGAGAATGAACTTACCAAAACTAATCGATTTTTTGGTATTTCAGGTTACATAGGAGATTACTTCCGACTACTGACCAGAGGAAGCTACTTCATTGCAGCTATGCACAGCAAATTTATGCCAGCCTTTGCCGTTACTGACATTCCAGTAGCCCCAGATCTCAACAGCAGAGACTTCCATGAGGCCAAGAGGATCAAGTTCCTACTCGCCGATGGCCATCTACGATCTCACGAACAAATGGACAATCTTTCACTTCCCTATGAGAAAAGTGAAAATCTTCACACTACATTCTCTCTCAACAAAGAGGAGGAATCTTGGCTGCCAGTTTTCCTTCGTCTCTTCCGAAATACTGAAGTATATATGTCGCTTAAGTATGAGGTACGGATCCGTTTTTAAAAGAATTACTAGCAGCTAGGTATTTGAACTTTGGCCCCTAGCTATTCTACAGTCGTCTATCAGTCTTCACTACGACAACAGAATAGAGAGAGGAGACAGTTACGATCATCAAGATTTTTTAGTAGCAGAGAGAGAAGGTCAGAAAAACTGAAGTGATCTGTAGGTGATCGTGGGTGCAGCAGAAGGCAGATACGGTGGACACAGCGGATATTGAGTATACAGGGAGGGTTTATACACCTTAGGATTGGAGATAACCTAGTTGAATCAGACGGCTGCAAATGGTCAACCAGTCAGGCCAAACTGACCTAGTGAGTTGGCGGCATCGAATTTCCCGTATTGGTGCAGGTTAGGTTATTTTATCACAGATCTGATATCGAACCGAACAGTAACGTTGGTCTAGTTCACAGGACACTCTTAAGAAGTGTAGGTGAAACTTTTAACTCGAGGAAAATTTAACAAATCGGATCAATAAAATTTCTTGCATTTGCCTTCCCATCTTTTAAACATTAACTTTTCCCTTTTTACTTTAATTTTCAGATGATACCGAACTTTGATGACTTTAATTACCTATTTGAGGATATTATTTGAGTCAACAACAACTAATGCCCGTGTTGAACGTTGTAATTTGTCCTGTGGTGATTTGTGCTACTATCCGCTCTCTCAATCTCTCTCTTAGATCGTATGACTGAGTGATTTGTTGTGTTGGGTTTGGTCTTTTTCTCTCTTCGGAATATTTTTTCACATGGTCTTGTCCTTCAAATACATGTTTTGATCTATCATGAAACTCGGCCTTTTTTGTGAAAACGGATATTGAAAAATAGTTAATACAAATACTCATCTTCTGGATAGGTAACTGCTTTGGCAAAAGCTTAATACAGGGAACGTGAGAAGTTAAGCCGCCAATGTAACCTAAACAAATCTACTTTATCATAAGCATATTATAAATGTATTATACAATTAACGCTATCAGTTCTGTTTTGGCCATTCAACGAGGTTTTCTTGTCTTGCAGCTAACTAACACAACGTCCACATATGGTTGACCAAAACTTCCGGTATCCAATTTCTGATTGCTTCAAGACTTATTAAAAACAAGGGTGCTTGAAACATCACATATCAGAATGTTATCCTCAATGTTGACATTAAATGCGAATCTCCAAAAAGGATCTTTTACAAAGGCACCACATATCTTTCTGAACTGAGCAATGAAGTAAAAGCTCAGAATATCCTTACCTTTTTAAAAAATTTTTACTTATAGCTATGTATTCGCAAGTTTGAAGAGTATAATACATACCATATAAATAAATATGTATATTAAGGTCTGTATAAGGAATCGGAAGATGTCTTATTAAACCGCACTACCTAGGAGTTTTCAGTCAAATTATAAATACCTGTTAACTTTCATGCTTGAACAACCGCCATAAATGAAAGAATATCGTACTTTTAAAGGTTGAGAATCAGAGGTAAGTGAAATGCGAACAATACACCAACTAAGATAAGTCAATGTAAGTTTCAAATCTCGAAAATAATAACCAAGCACAACTTACTTCCTAAGGGATCAGTGACCAAACTGCAACAATGAATAAAGCCTTAAAATATACAAGATTAGAAAACTGTTAAAATGATGGGAAACCAAAGTAGGTTTTGATTATTTACTTTGACTAACATCCAAAAAGTGACATCTTTATGGCCGCAATTCCAGATTAAAAGCCTAACACCTAAAATCCGATTAACGTACGCAAAAAGAAGTATACGTTTGAAATTCGTTCAGTTGTTTCTCAGGTATTACGATCGCTGTCAAAAGATTGCCATCAGTCAATTCAAATGGTAGAAATCGATTGAAAAATACCATCTGAACAGAGGCTAAACGTTTCCTCCTCTCCCCAAGACAACAAAAAGGACAAGATTAGAAACAAGTAATAGTTAATATATTGAGGTATTTATTAAACAAATTACACGGCGTGAACCATACGTTCCTTGTTGATAAGATGAGTAGCCTCATTAATGAGAGACATGAGAGAAGAAACATTGTGGGACCAATCGTTGAGAATATCAGTGGCCAATTTGTTCTCCGTGAAACGAACTACATTCTCCAATCGATCGATTTTCGCCTGAACTGTTTTCTTGACGACTAATTTGCAGAGGCAATCCTCAGCTTCCTGAAGAGGACCAAAAACAGGTCATACACAATAAAAGAGCAGAAGCAACACAAGTAATACAAAGTGGTAATCTGTTCAAATAACTAATTATTGGTAAAGTTAACGTGAATAAACACATCACATCAAAATGCACATTTTGAGAGCGCTAAAAAATCAACTAATGTTGCTAAACTAAGCATATAAAGTAAATAGCAGTAAATAATATCAGTAAATACTAATTAGACATAAAAAAATAAGATAAGAGAGTTCCAACCTCAACACTAAGATCCAGAAGTTGAGCCAATCGAACAAGACGGATTTGAGTGTAGTAGGCAGAAATGACTCGAATGTTGTGTTCAGTGACACGTTCCTGCAAAGCTTTCATGGCTTGTTTTGACCTCTCGGGATCTGCAGAACTTGAAAAAGGCAAAGTCTCGCTGATGAGGGTCTTTTCATGTGCACTACGGAAATCGTTCCAATTAACAAGTTCTTGGGTTGTGAAGGCCTTGAGCATTTGACTAAGGGAGAAATAGAATTCAAAAGTAGATAAAAAACAGCTTAGCAAGTAATGAATAATAACGTACACGTATTCTGGTAAAGTCTCAAGATCGCGCAATTTCATACGACGATGCATCAAATCACTTTGCTCATTGTCATAAGGTGAAAGAATAAGATAGACAACGATATTGCACAGGGCCTGAAAAAAGTATGCATAAATCTTTAAATAATAAAAATTACATTTATCTTCTCGGAAGGGTCTTCCTGAACCAGCTTTGTGTTATAGATTTCCCAGAAATGTTTGCTAATCGCCAAGTATGCGTCCTGCTGAATATCAACATCAATCATTTGTCGGTAGTACTTCAGTTTCAAGTCCTCAGTACCATCTTCCTGGAAAAATTTTGGAGAAATCTTGCGGCTGAGGATTTGCGTTCGTGAGTAATCCTTCTTGGCCAAGCAAAGTCGCATCTGCTCCAAAATGAACTCGACCTTCTCGCGTTTTTCCATTGAACCGAAAGTTTCAACCTTAACCTCTTGAAGAACATCTGCAGCTTCTTCAATAAGTCCCTTAGATTCCTTGATTTGAGCAAGAATTCTAGTAAGACGAGCTCGTTCAACTTCTACATAGATCTAGGAGCAACATAAGCGAGCCGGAATTAAGAGAAGAATAAATACGAACATAGTAACAAAAAAACCAAGTACCTTTCCTTCTGTAACAGTCCTCAATGTATTAATTAGATTCAGCCTTAGTTGTTCGTTTGTTATCTCATCTACATATTTCATTGCAGCTTGAACCATCTTAGTAACGGCTTGCTTCAACTGAGTTCTTTTTTTTGACATTATAATCAGATGTTCGTTCAATTTTTGCCACTGCTTCAATTCTCCTAGCATATCAACAATGCAAACGAGGAGACGTCCGGTAGAAATAGCATCAGATGCCTAACACATACATATGGTATAAAAATGGGACTTACCAGTCGCGTCTGTTTCTCCAAGGAATAGCACTTATCCAAGGCTTCATCAATTTTGCCAGCCTAACATAAATAATAATAAACAAAATACAATTTACAGTAGCGAGGCTCTGAAATATGGGAATTTGCTCATCTACGGTGGCAGAGAAATCACGTTCCATCTTTTCTAGAGACATTTTGATTTGTGACCCTGAAGTACACCGATAACTGTGATTCAGATGCAAGCAGAAGGCACACAAAACTTGATTTTGATTGGATGCGACGGCAACGTAGTCTACATTTAATGACCTTCAAAAATGCACTTGTTGGATTTGAAATGTCTCATTGACTTTAAAATGGAAAATAATATTAAGTAAGAAATCGTATTTTTATAAACGTCACTAGATATTTAAGTGTATTTAATGAATAGGTAAAAAATCGTTTAAAGTAGTTTATATTCAGGAATCAGATCACAACATCAGATTATAATTTATGGTAAATTAATATCGATTTGCAAAGTGTTCAACAAAGCTGCTGATCAAAAAGATTTGATTTCATACTTCATCTTCACTAAGTAATGTGCAATTACTCAATGTTCTTTCTCAGATTGACTTTCATATTAAAGTAATCTCTGTAATAATCAGTGCATATGTTCCATTCATCTATATTCATACTCATGTTTTTAAAAAATTAGACGAGATGAAAAGAGTTCTCTTCACAGATTATCTACTTCATCAAACATTCAATTTAGTAATGCTGGACAGTCAGCCTACTTAGCGTTTTGTATTAAGAAGCCGCCTTAATAGTTAATATCGTCTGTGTGGAGTTTATCGATTATTTCTCCAGATGGAATATTAATAAATCCATATTTTTTAAAATTTAACCTATCTATATAACCATATACAGTCTAAAGCATGTGCTATAGCCAGCAGGTGTCTATCAACACCTGGCAATCAGACATGATTGACTGGCGAAAGGATCTCCGCTATAATGTCCACAAGTGATCCCGCTGTATGTTTAAGTGTTTGCGCATAGATACCTAAACAGGTGTCGATCATCATACCAAGACTCCGACAACGGAACATGACTGACGTCTAACGAAGAAGTGTTTTGTATATAGACCCAATTTACTAATTGATAAATTAGGGGTGGCTTGCCTGCCACCTCCGAACTGATCTGGCGACATGAGTGTCTTGACTTATTCCAAATATTCGATTGAGGCGACCTCGATAGGCTCTTCACGTTATTACGGTATGTGTTCACTTCGAGTTCACATAGTAATCAAATGTCTTTTTATGGCGATTGATCACTGCCAATCTAAGTTCGTAATTGGGGGTTAAAAGTTTCGGCCCGTCATTGAATTATACAAAGATTATTTGAAAATTATGAAAATAATGAAACTTGCCCATTTATCATTATACACAGTTTCGGATACCGTTCCCCGACTTTTAGCAACAAATCGAGTGATCTTTATTTACTTCCACTCTCATTCAACAATGATTTGTTCATAGTCCTTTTGAAACAAGGACCTTGAACAAACCAAAACACCCTTCTTCTAAACTACTCTGCCAGCAATTCCCAATTGATGCATCAATTTATATAATTGACTAATGATAGAATTGCAACTATCCAAATACATTTACATGCTGGTAGTTCCACATATTGGTAAAAAATTCGATGAGAGTGCCCTCGGAATTTACACTTGTAATTTACCTAAAGGAACTTTTGCCTCAATCGTCTCTCTAAATTAACTCAATAACTAACCTAATAGTTAGTGGAAGAGCGTTAATTTGGTCGAAATATTAAGCATCAGTAGGATAAATCATGAAATCTGGAATTGATAAAATTATCATTATAAAAATACAATGACCTGCTCTTCTCTGTAGGATACTCTAACCGACCCTTAGATTTCTTAAGAAATTGCCCTACTTATAAATAAACAATACAAAATGACCCAAACCACCATGTCAAAATAGTACACACGTTTTCGTGCTGATAGGTCGACTTATATTAAGCACCATTTACAACCGTAAAGTAAATAAATTCGTTCGAATAAAAGGGATTTGAAAGAATTAGAAATTAAAAGTTGGAAAATTAAGAATATAATATAAAAATTATTTTGAGGAAAATATTACCTTCTTATATGTAGCACGCCCGCTCGTAGATTTTATCACCCATCCGTCTTCGTCTTGAGGTCGACCGGGAGATGAGCGAAATGTCATCGGGTCCTAGTAGTACATGGGGGAGTAATAACTTAGTTGTTTCTGTAGCGTTGTGGCACTACATTGGGAACCATATGCTTCTAGGGCATGAGAACTGTCATTTCCGGTCTTCGTATCTTACACATCACAGCCATGCCGCTTTGTGATTATGGCAGCTATCCGTTAGTTATTTAAATAATAGTTGAGAGCATACACAAGATTCTACACAATTTGTCGGGGCACAACGTAGTTTTAATAGACACATCTCTCCATACGCTGTCCTCAAATCTTGGCCTTTAAATTCTGTTGTGGGAGCGGATTGTTCTAACATGGTAAGAAATTTCCTGAGGTAATTAATCGATCGATGGGGGTAAAGTTCGGAAAAAAAAGACTCAAAAAGTGTACTTGTAGAGTAATGATATTTTACAGTGCTATTGGAAAAAGAAAAAAAAATAATTCCCTCAAATTGAATACGAGTCATACTCTAAGTGAAATTTTTTAAATTATTCTTAGGGATATACTGAAATAACAGCATAAGCTTTCAGGTGACGCAAAATTACCCGTTCATTTACGTTGATTTATAAGTGCACCATGTCCAAGAATGCGACCAGCAACCCAGAGTGACCTGCCCCAAAGTCACACTTTTTGCCCTCTCTTTTCAGCCCAAAATGTCTGATGAATCAGAACTTGTGGTGAATGAAGTGGCCGCTCCTATTACTTATCTTGATTTCGATCCAAGGAACCCATATGTCTGGTTTCACCAACTGGAGAACACTTTCATTTGCGGGACATTACCAAGCGGAAAACAGTGTTCCAAAAAGCTTATTGTGCTCTTTCGATTGATGTCGCCGCCCAAGTTATCGATATCGCCGACAAGGCACCAGAAGACAGCTCTTATGACGTACTTAAAAGAATAGTCATTAGTCGCCTCTTTGGTTCTCACGAAAAGCGTGTGCAACAACTGCTTTCACAGAGAGAACTAGGAGATCGTACTCCTCAACTTCTCCATCATATGCGATTCCTCTTGGGCGAAACCAGGGTAGATGATGTGATAGTGAGACAAATATGGATAAAGTGTCTCCCTGTGAACATGACGATATGTCTTGCTGCCAGTGTCAAGACAAGCAGCTTTGATGAACTAGCTGATTCAACTGATCAAATTCAAGAACTTTCCGACCGGCCATGTGTCCAGGCAGTGGGAATTCCAACCTCTAGCCATGTTCTGCAAGGGGATATCTAGTCTAATATTTTTGGGCTCCAAAATTTGTCCAACTTCAGATCGCTCACTTACGTGCATGTCAATGTTCTTGAATACCAAATAAGCAGTTATAAACACTTTCCAGAATAGTAACAGCCAAGCTTTCGACAGAGAAAGTCATTCCGATTTGTATCTGTTTGATAGTACCTGAACGTCCATATAAGCAAAGGAAATGGGATGCAATCATTTGCCAAGTATTATGAGTACTCAACAGTACGTTAGATAACGTTTCCATAAATTCAACTTTCTGCATCTTTGCCGTAGAAAGGTTTGTCTGGTTTTGTAGACCGTCAATTCCATTGCGAGATGAATTTCTGCATCCCCACTAAACAGACATGCAATTATTTTGACTAATGCCCTACTAACCATCAAATTCTCCCATCTTTGGTTGGTGGGAGATTTACTAAAAACTACAAATAATTAGTACGATTTCTCAAATTGCCATTTCTTCTTCCCAAATCTCCTGTAATAGTAAAACTGGCGGGAGTTTTTAATCCCGTTGTCCTCTCCCCCCCCCTCCCCTTCCTGTTGCTTTACTCTTACTAGAACAACCATCTACCCAATAAAATGAGATTCTAAAAATAGGCCAGTAAAGTTGCGTCGAAAAGTGCAGTTAGATAAGTTTTAAATGCTTCCTCAAAGCTCCAGCTAAATAAAATAGGGCTGTTTTAGTCAAAATTTTAAAAAGAGTTATCCAATATCATTTCTCTATTTTTATAATAAACCTCCAATATTCGACATTTTTCTCTACGAAGTATGGTGGATGCTAATGCAAATGGCACTGTTTAAACAGTACTACATCCCAACTTTCACGAGTCGATCACTTTCTTTCGTGACAAAGTTGATTATCTTCTTGTCTTGTGCCTCTTCGTATGGCTCCGTAAGCATGCAATTGGAGTAATATCCACCGGATTTGATATCAGGAGCCATCAGAGTGTAAAGAACTGCCTGACCAGCTTCCCAGTGAGTCTTGAAGAACATGCCGAATATCGAAGGAATAAATATCTAAAAAAGTACACTTAATTAAGTGGAGTTTTGTTTTCATTAAGTTAAGTGGTTAACTTTTGACGGTGGGTTTCAGTTGCTTCCGATTAATCCCACAGAATTACCTGTTAATGTCACTTTTCAGATTCTATCAAATTGTTTCAAACTTAATGACTCGATTGTTAGGGATAAGATTCGAAGGCTTACTTCTGCCGAAATTTCGGCCAATATTAGAAATGGCCAGAAAATTGATAACGTATTTCCCATTTTCGGTTAAAAAAGCCAATTAGAAGATATCTTCCTTCTAAATTGACAAACGCCTAAAATTCATTTTACCTTCATTAAAACTAAACTAATCGGTCATTTTACTACCTATTTATAAAAGTTCACATCCGTAACTAACTGACGTATAATGTAATGTAAAATGCACGAATGGTGACCTGTGATAATAGGAGAATGATTAAATTGTCTTTAATCATCCTCTATTCTTTATGCTTTATGCCAAGTTGGAAGAATTCACTGCGTCCTATGGCCTATTGCATTCTTTAATTAGCTTGAGATATTGAATTTCATGAAGTAAGCTCAAGCTTCTCTGTAGAACTGTCAGGCACTCCCAGTCGGTTTAGTTATCGCTTCCGTGACTCGAGTTTAGGTTGTTAAGTCGCATTATCCAACAAAACACCACTTTCCCCAACACCCTGATACCTACCCAACTGTTCATGTTATCTCTAGAAATACCTCTGCTCATTTCAATTACTCACCGCAATCACCAACACCTACTAATCACTGATTACCCCTTAGTCCTCCTCTCTCATTTCAAATATTTCTGAAAATAAGCCTTAATTATCCCAACCGTCTCTTTTGTCTATCTTGCCTTTGCGATGCAAATTGATACATATTGGAGGATTATAAAGCTCCACGAAAAGAAATCTTGATAACTAATAACCTACCTCGTCTAAAGATTCTTGCACTTTCTTCATTCTTCTTCTAACTAAAGCCATTTCCATTAATCTGCACCTATCTATTCATTTATCGTACCACCATGCCATTTCATGTCTGATAAACTCACCGTATTAAGCACTCAAATTATTAAAGGCAAGTAATCAAGGCATGTTATTATATCTTTCTTTTTCTTATTGACATATGTCTATTATGGCATAGATTAGACTACGAATTCACTTTTTACGATGGATGAATCTTTCTTACGTAAATGCATTGGTAGTATGAAGATCACTCTTACACCTACACGGAGTGGCTCTTTACATATTAAGGTTACAAAATAAGGGCCCTTCTGAAATGTTTCAAGCACTCATCTATAATATTTGAAATATAATAAATAATTACATTTAAGGACTTACTCCAAAATCAGGTAGAACATAACCTGGATTTACACTAAAAGGTATCACAGTCGTCTTCTCCAACTGCTTTGATAATATTACAGCATGTACAACGTTGGCTAGTTTCACTTGAGCAAATCCTTTGATTGAGTTGAAGCCATTGCGGTCAATAAAGAAACCGTGTTTTTCAAACTGAAGCAAGTTGGAAATATCGTGTTACTTGGAAGATTATGAGTAGGCTGGAGTGAGAAAGCAATTAACCTACAGAACCAGAGTAGTGCTCAGCAGAAGTGATGATCGCAACTCGAGCACCCGGTTGTGTCTTCTTCAGTAATGGAAGCAGTTCCTGTGTAAGGAGGTAATGAGATAGGTGCCCAATGCCCATTGTTGATTCGTAATGGTCTAATGTAACACTATAGGGACCATGGCTCATAGCTGCATTATTAATGAGGAAGTCTAATCGATTTGTCTTTTTCACGAACTCTGCTGCAAACTCCTTCACGGCTTTTAGAGAGTTCAGATGAATCGGTGTATAAATGAGCTAGAAGTTAAAGAGAAAACTGTGCATTAATTTATCTATCCCAGTTTTAGGAAACGAAAGGACAAACGAGCAGGCCATTCGAACACTGATAATTTAAACAAATTTGACAATAAATTAATGAATCTATGATTTCTAAGGTGATGGAAGGCAAGATCTGCAATACTTGTGGTCATAAGTTTAGAACCCAGACGTCTTCTTCCATGAATTCGTGTGGAGAAACAAGTCATGTCAAATTGTTCTTTCCTTCAAATTAAATGTGTATTTGCATCACGTTACTTTTTAAATCTTTACATATTATAACGCATGTTTAATTTGAAAGGTTTCACAGGATCATCAGTGAACGGAACTTCTCTATAATATTAAGTTGTTCAATTGGTACCTAAGGCATTTCTCTAGCGATAGTTAAAGGTAATGATACAAAAGCAAACGTAGAGCTACGTTTATTTATTTTTTTGTTTGTTTGTTTGTTTATTTATTTAAAGGTTCGCAAATCATAGTCATTATATGCATCGCACCTGCATCATTCCTTTTCACGGTTTAAATCTTGGTCACTGATTCAGCCTACTTATTAGACTGGGAATTGCCACAATCCACTTGAATAAGAGATGCTCTCTTTTAATGGAGACAATGCTTCTCTCAAGTATTATGTTTCAGACATCATTATACGCACTTTTCTTATTAGCAGAACAAGGGAATTTTGCATCTCTTATTTTCATACTGTTTTGAGCACCTTTCCTTCCATGAACAACTTCAAAAACATTATGCCACTACAGCTTAGGGCAATTATAAAGAAAGGAAATTAAAATGACCGCATCAATTGTTAATCAGAAGGTTAATTTATTTTATACGCTAAAGATTAATTTCGAGTAGAATGTTCTTAAGTTTGAAGTGATTGACCGTTACTAGGGTGTCTGAGTTCAAGTTTTCGATGGCTAGCTGATAACCAGAGTGCTATCATCAGCAAGATCTTTTCGTCATGCCTTCACCTGCATGTCCATCAAATTTTACAAGAGAGTCAAGTTATTGTTGGACAACACCCTCTTATTCGACTTACCTCTAAGCACCTAGTGGAATTCCCATTGTTTTAACCAATCTCATGGTCTTCGCCAACTCTAAGCTCATAAAACCTGATTCATGCATTCCGGTTTCCACCAGGCAGCTACCCGGCACTCTTCTCTCCAACTGCAACCAGCCAACTCCCACAGCTTGGTATCCCAGCCGGCTCCGCTTTATCTGCAATTTCTACTTCCAGCACTTCATCTACTTACTACCCTTGTAGCCCCTCTTTCCCCCTTCTCTGCTACCTTTCGTCAAAGTATCGTTCTTATAAAATCACTTCCCTTTTTCTTCAATCTGGGTAGCTTCATCATGTGATTCTAGTTTTATCTCGCAACAACTGATGAGTCTCTAGTTCTGTCTCTCATCAAGTAATAGACGGCTGAAAGATGACAAGTGGATGCATTCTTTCATAAATTTTTGAAATTTTTAAAAATTATATACTTATAATATTAAAATACAATCTGAATAACTCCCATCAATTAAATGGGAGAAAATTAAATGATCGTTTCGATTCCAGAGGTTACAAATGGTCAAAGTCGACCATTCCACAGATACGTGTGGTAATTATTCAGGGCTCTATGATCAGATGACAAGGTAAATGTTACGAGCATTGTGTCGCCTTCTCAAAATTATGCGCCTTCAAATGCCAAGATTTTTAAAATAGTTGGCGCTCCTATTATAAGCTGTCTGAATTCCTTCTTTCGTTAATTGTTTGCCGGCTATGCTCTAAGCTTAGATTTTGGTATTTATTCAAAGAGGAAAATACTGATCAATTAGTGCCATGCACCACTTTAAGGCAAACAGGTGCAAAGCATGCAAAATTGCAGCCCAAAATTGATTGGTTAGATGACTTTTTTCAACTTCAGAATTGGAGTGATTTTAAGACAATCTTTAGAAAGGAACAATCCATGGTTGTCCTTGAAAGTATGGGAAGAATTTGCCAAATTTATATTGAAAGTTTCAGAGGTTAATAAAGTGAGCATATTTGCTCGAGCCGTTTTCCATTTAAACAATTATTTGCGTATGGTAACACCGGTGTAAATTCTATTCTTCTGAGTAAGCTGCTTTGACGTTGTCTATCTCTTTCTCCATAGAATGTCTTGAAAACTAAATGGTCGTCACCTCTAGTCCAAATGAATTAGTGGGTCACCTGGACAAGTTGCGACCGATGAAAAGGGGAGCATCTTTGAATATTTCTGATTTCTTACTGGGTAAGATGTCAGTAAGCAATCAGTATAAGCAAAATTAGAGCAGGCTTTGAAAATAATATTTGCGTAACAATAGAATTCTAGAATTGAAGAGTCTCCATTTTTGCCTCGAGGTCTGAGTTTCTGTCTATTTGTTAATCTTGTAATATCCGCCTTTGTCTTATTATCTGTATCTCAGATATGTAAATAAAAGTATCCCATTGTATACAAGTCTTGCATTTTGGATTGTCGAAACACAATTTTAACTACTAAATACACTGTGTTGAATAGAATATTCATTTTAGCTTTGGAAAAAATTAGAACCTTAAAGAAATATAATTACAAACTTTAAAAATCACGTCAAGAGTTTTCAATCCTCTATTTTAGCTACCCTGATAGTCAGATAGAAAATAAGCACTCTAAACATGTTCCGATTTGATACTTTGAATTTTGTGTATTAAGCTCCATCATTAACTTAAGACACTGTTTTTCTTTATAAATTTCAGTTTTATGATTATTAGGTGGGATTTTGACACAACTCACTTGAGATTCCTTCACCGGAGTTAGATCTCTCAGTACCCGCTCATCAGCAAAATCGAATTTCGTGCGTTCGCCTGCCTGACCATACAGACGAAGAATAGTTTCCTTTATGGTATTAAAATGTTTCGCCGACTGACATCCAATATAAACCGTGGCGCCTCTTCGAGCTAATTCTGCGGCTACTTCGACACCCATGAATGAGGGACCATCAGTCACGAGAGCTACCTTGCCATCAAGTCGTCCCCGAATGTGACACAGACACGATTGTGGCCAGTAGCGCATCAGAAGTCCAATTCCAAAGGCGAGGAGAAAAATGACGACTGCTAGGGTACGCATGACAATCTACTGAATGCTCGAAGTGGCTTTTGTAAAAGCGTCTCTGCTTTTGCTCACATTAGTTTGTAAATTGCAGAAGCGAGCCGAAGTAATGTTGTAGCAATTGGTTTCACACATTCTTTGACAACGTGTTTCTGTGATTTTTTTTGTGTGCACTAATGTGAGTGGTAGATTTTATTGGTTAAGTTGTTCTGTGCTTGTGTGAAAACTTATCTTAAACAATCTGGATAAAACAGTAAATGCGTAGTTTCTTTCTTCATGTTAGTGACTTGAGGTATAAAAACTATTATACTTATTGTTAAATATACTATTTTCCCTTAATAATTGACCTTTCACTCATTTTTACTACGAAATGTGCGTGATTGACAGATCTTCCTAAGTGGCCTCCTCGAAATTTATCCCTTTTAATAATATAGTAATTAGAAAATAGCAGAGGGTGTCTTAGCAAACTTGTATTGCTTTATATAGTACGTGCACCCACAAACGCGTATAAGTAATACAATCGTTGTTGCGATACTTTCAGCAGAACTAGAGACAAAACAGAACTCGCCTGAAGATAAGGATGTAGATCAAGATCTTACAGATTTTTGGGTCCAGGGTTTCATTTGGCACTGACAGAAAATGAGTGCGAGAGT
Organism: Hymenolepis diminuta; assembly: GCA_900708905.1. Taxonomy (NCBI): domain Eukaryota; kingdom Metazoa; phylum Platyhelminthes; class Cestoda; order Cyclophyllidea; family Hymenolepididae; genus Hymenolepis; species Hymenolepis diminuta. The sequence continues at coordinate 4,573,255 of CAADRB010000006.1, forward strand.
AAGAATAAATGTGCAAAGTGAGAGTGTTAACCGTGTTATCATACAAAGCCAAATTGATTTTCTGCAGATATTTGTTTGATAAGGGACTTTAAAATGCATAATCACATCACGGTAAGGACAATGGAAGAAGGACTTACTGTTACTGTGTGATGTTCTCAGCCTTCTTCTCAATGGCTGGACCTTACATGGTTTGCATTATATAGTCAACAGGGGAGTTCAATACGCATGGGCGTTGGTTGCGATATGCAAGTCAAATAAGGCATGAAAAGGTTTGATTAAATGCAAGAGAACAAACTGGTAGAACAATAGCAAACGGCTAAGAACTATCCATAGCTAGGGTCATAAAGTCTAAACGGATAGAAGACAGACACCTCAATTACACATCGTCCAAATCTGAACATATGAAGTAGTAACATATGCTGCAAAAGTATTTAAGGCCAACTAATACCAGGGTATTCCGGTAGGTCTAAGTAGTGGCAAGCATGTAAATCCGCCTGCATATTTATAGGGAAGTCAAAGCCTTGGATTCTATCCTGGTTTTATAGGATGGAAGTGAGCGGATCATCAATAACTGTTTATTTGTGAACAGTTTTTCATTCGCATACTTGGATACGTCTTTGCAATACAGTTGATACATACTGTTACACATAAGAAAATGATATTCTTTCCAAAATAATTCTTATATGTTAGATTCTTTGTTTGCCGCCTCTTAATTCGTGCTTCTTTTAATTCTCTTTTATTCGAATGAATTTACTTACATCACGGTTGTAAACGGCGGATAACATAAATCGACCTACGCAAACGTGTGTCTTATCTCGTGTTATAACGTTAAGAAGATCTATCGGGGTCACATCGGTCGAATAGATGGAATAAGTCAAGTCACTCATGTCGTCAGATCAGTT
>CAADRB010000007.1:6232-22423 GCA_900708905.1 Hymenolepis diminuta
CTTACTTTGAGTCATGGGACTCATGTGAATTTTGATTAGTTCGTTTTCAGAGTTCATTATCTGAGTTTCTAACTCAGCCATCTCACCACAATTTAGATTTTCATGAGAATCGTGTTTCACTTGTGGACTTCGATCACTTAAACTGAAGTTGGAACGCTGGAATTGGTATACTCCAAAAAGACACCTTTTAATCGCACTGTAATTAACCTTCAATGGCAGATTGGCACCGTAACTCTGGATACTAACTGTCGATAAAGTCAATTAGTGCAGAATTATTGACCAATTGTATATTTCAAGCACTTGTTTATAAGTCATCATCCTAAGTGATGCATTTAAAGAGAAGAAACAAAAGAATGAAGAAGCAATCTAAATACAAAGTAACACAGCAATGTATTTTCATTGAATATTTTAATTTTCCTTATTCTCTTGCACCTTCAGCAAATGTCTTATCGGATCTTGTGTGCATGCATGAATAGAGGGTGAAGATATATTTATTTCCAAATGAAATTTCTTCCCGTTAACATGAAGGCATTTCCAGCTACCAGTACTAAGGGAAGCAACCTCAACGAATTACCTGAAACGACTGGAAAAATCCAATTACTCTATGATCGATCGGGTATTCATGCTGTGGAAGCTCCAGTTCTCGTCAACCTGTAGCAGTCTGATGTCCCCACAAAGCCACTGCAGAAACCGGAATTGCTCGTGCCAAACACCTCCTCTCCCTTTGGTGGCAGACAATGTTCTCTAATAGCTATTATAAACACAGAAATCAAATCTGCTACTGCTACCCCAGGACATATGGAGACGACGCTAATATGAGTTAGAGAAGTTGCAAATACTTCAAAGTTGGCACTACGGTTCCACAGGGAAACTCTACTGGTTCTGAAATCAGTGCTATCCCCCGTTTTGCAGAATAAATCTTTCTTCAACCTACCGATCTGGCCCTGCAAGCGACAAACAATCACTTTCTCAATCCCCACATATCTCTCTTTGCTATTTGAGCCCTACACACCTGGGCTTGAATATTGTAGAATCTATTAAGTTTTGTCATTATAACCAACCTAGCAATAGAATTTCATACCATCCTTTTCAAAGGTGATATACGAGTACTCTGTTAAGAATTTTCGGACCTCGCTGATAACTCCAATTCTGCACAAGAGGATATTCACGATTTTCTGCCGGTGTATCTAACCGCCACCCTCAAGGTACGAGACAATCGAAATTGGAGGGCGTCAAAAACGTATCGCTGAGGACCAGCAAAAAACTGTCCCAATCAGCCAACCAGCAAAGGAGCCCTAAATACTAGCTTCCACTAGGAAGGATCACGGGGCGCCAACATTACATGATGCACATCAATCAGTTAATGGCTCTCCAACTTTCCAAATTCACCAGAAAGTGCAGACGACAAGGACTAATTCTATAAAGAGAATCCTCATAAGCTTACCAACGTCTTCATAAATTCCATTGGCGTCTGCTAAACTCCAGACCGCCAAGCTTAAATCGTGGCCTTCAACCTTGCCAAAGACAATAGCCTCAAGGCAATTCAACACTTGCATCTTAATTGCAGTAAATAAAAAGTCAAAATTCAGCGTGGAGCAGACGCTGGAAGAAGAAACTTTACAGGCATGAACACCTCAAGTAGCCGAACCTTGCGTTAATTCCTGCCAACTATTTCCAATCCTGCACATCCTATCTATCTCTATGTACCAGTGATGTATATTCTACCTCTTCTCCTGCTGGGCTTCAACACTATTCAACGACTGCTGCTCATTCTCCATCTAAAAATACCATATAGTCTTCTACATTTCATTCCCGTCCCTCACTTAAGTTATTGTAAACCCTACTGGTTCGATGATTATTATTGTTGTACCACTGCCTCCTTTCGAACACACGAGTCGTCTGCCATGACCAAGTTCCTAGAATATCTAGGTCAGAGCTAACCCCATTCGCGTTTGCAGTCCTTAAAGATTGGCACTGGTGGATGATGAATGAAATGAATTCGAGGAGATTGTCCTTGCCAAATCTGTTTCTTTCTCAGATGGAACAGTGCCAGAATCTCATGTTCTCTCAAAAGTCCCTTGGTCACACATTGATCTCAGTCATGGCTGACTTATCTGAGAAATTTTCAATCTATTCCTGGACTAAAGTCATACCCATTGAATCTGCTATAATCGGTACCGTTATCAACGGCCTCCGACAGGTAATTGCAAATTATGGCATAGCAAAAGTTATTATGTTCGTAAATATCACTCAGTTCTCTTCTGCTCTTTTTAAGAACTTTTGTTACGATCTTAATATTTCCATCCTCACTTCTCGCCTAAATTCAATGCACTGGATGAGCACTTTGTCAACAACGTGAAAAGGCTATTTCTCATATCACAAGGGAAAGAGACAGTGGAAGAGTTTAAATAGTTTAAATACAGGATGACATCTCATGCTGAAATTAAAATCTAGGTACACCATCGCATAAATATTCGTTCGCAGTACACAGCCTTAACCTCCAAATCGGAAACGGACCCAACTGGGATATATCTGGGCGCAGGATACCTTCCTCCGCCTTGGAATCTCAAAACTCCGGAGATCTAACGCAATCGCCGACCAGATCTTTACTCTGAACCCTTCAAAAGACCTTGGAAAAGATTCAAGATGGAACCAGTATCCAAATTTACTATTTTGGAGGTTAATATGTCTATAACATGGATAAAATAATTTTCTCACATTGAAATAACCTTTTCGCCTTGATAGACTTGACAGGAATCTACAAAGGATGATTATCGGAGTGCTTTTATACAAAGTCAAAGCAAATTTCAATAGTAAGAAATGCAGAGATTAAAGAATTAGCGCGTCAGCCTCTATTTTGATTATTAAGATTTGGCAAAAGGCTTATTTGAGTACCATCCACAGAAATGCAGAAATATGTTGTATATTTATAATTTTATTCTCAAATAAAATTCTAATTTTTAAGGTAATTAAAAGTTGAACACTCGCGATTAACAGTCCTCCGGCAGATTCGGGTCTGTGACGAGACTTCTTGACATAGGGTCTCATGTCCAAAAGGGACAGAATTTTGAGTCGAATATCAGCATGGCAAGGAGATCGAAGACCAAGAATGAAAATGAGACAACTGAACTAGTTTTCTTCCAGAGAACCAAATCGGAAACTAGTGCAAAGTCGGTTAACGATATCTACATGATAGTGAACATTTTCATCCTCACTTATGGTCAAGTTGGAGGGAGATTTGTTGTCACCAACGACCGAACCTAACCTACCAATAATCTTTACATAGGTTAGATCGGCAGGATCCATCGGTTGAAAGTAGGACGAACATAGAGAGTGATCGCAACTGTTAAATCCACGAAGCTGCATGGTAATTCGAGTGGCGTGTGGGAGATCTGCCACGAAGTTCTTATAGATATCACGGTGTTGGGTGTACCATGTTGCAAAAGATTCGTCTATAAGAGGATTATGATGAAATATACCTACATTTTTCAAGTAGTCTTTGGGATCCGCTGTAAACATCGAGAAATTCATCTAAGTGAAGATATTTCTTACATTTGAACAGATTTGGGCTTCGATATCCGCGTAATTCAATAATTGCGTCGCCAAGATGTTGTGATCCACTCTTCTCTGTAGATACCGTAACCGAATCTTTGATTCCCTAAGACATTGCACTAGTTACAAACACGACCCGACAACACCACAATACAAAATAACCCAAACCACCAAATCAGAATAGGTCACAATTTTTCATTTTGATAGGTCGATATATATCATGCACCATTTACAGCCACAATGTAAATAAATTCGTTCGAATAAAAGGGAATTAAAAGAAGCAGGAGGTAAAGGGTGGAAAATAAAGAATCTTGCATAAAGAATTATTTTGTGAAAAATATTATTTTCTTATATGTAACAATTACTATTCTTATTATAATCTGTGCCTGAAAAAATATGACTTTTGCTCTTTAAATCAATAAAAATCCTACAATTTAAGGTCAAGGTTAATTTAGAGCAAAGGCTTGCTCATACTTCGTGTCCATGTTTTACGAATTATGTTAGTGCGGTGGACACTGCCCTTGTTTGTTCTGCGTTTACTGCTACTACTTTCAAAAGTTTCACCCTGTTCGTCATAACTGCCCATTCGAATAATGATGAATTGGAAGAAAGAGAAGTTGAATAGAGCAAAGTAGAGAAAGACCATAAAGAGGATATTGAGGGCCAAAATGTAGAAGTAACCGATTAAACGATGAATGCCGCCATTATTGCCGCATAAGACTCCAATACCTGACATGTAGGCTTCGTGCATTTGCAAACAGGGTAGTAGATTTTGTGTTAATTTAGTGAATTCCTTTCCACCATGATTTATAATAAACTTGATCAATTTTTCTCTGAAAGTTTCATAATCATTTTCGACTTCAAGAACTAGGTTTTTGTTATCAGAGGCCTGAATAGGAATGAAAAACGATCTCATAAGTCATATAATTTCATGGATTTACTTTTAAATTTATCATTCAAAATAGAGCGATTAATATGGCTGTCAATTATACGCGGATTGAAATGGGACAAATAAATAATTTTGAATTAAACACAATACCCACAGTGAGCGTTTGATCGAAGATCTTGAGAAATTCATTATAGGATTTTGTAAGCATTAAACCATCGTCCAGCCTTTTCAAATCTCTGTGTGCATTGTCCACCATACGTTGATTGCCATTCAGCTCATAAATAATTGACAAGAATTTCATGTTTGCATCGATCAACGAGTTATCATCATAGGTAATCAGATTTTGACATGTCTTTTCAAGTTTTGATATCTCTTCTTTATACCCAGTTGTTTCCCTTATTAGTGGCTAAATTGAAGAAAATTCTATTCGTCATGGAACGATTGTAAATTTTGAGTTCATTTTATAAACGCAAAATTTCACTTACACTAATCGTCAAGTTTTCTAATGCCTTCTCCAACTTGTCCTTTATATTTTGAAGATTGTATCTGGCTGGAAGGCTATTGGCAATATTAAGTGTTTGAATTTGGTTAATAACATTCCTTGTAATTAAAAAATTAGTTTTGATCAGAAAGCTTGAAAGAGAGACTTCACTACCAATTCAAAACAAATGGATAAATAAATGAGTTGAATTTTATGTACTTCAACTTACTCTCTACTGTCATTAAGGGCTTTTTGAATGGTATTACTATCAGCAATTGCAAAAACATTCACTAGATTACTGTATCCCACGGCAGATAACAGACCAACAGACGTCTCTGCAGGATCATAATTGCACTTCGTCAGTAAAGCTGTAAGCACGTTTTTCGGCTGCTCTATGGTGACCAGTTCGTTTGGACTTGTGCTATCAAATTCCTTCCCCAGTATATTGTTGAACACATAATCTGTTTTCTCCACTGCCGATTCTTCCACTAAGTAAGTGCATCCTTCGCCTAATTAAGTGAATTTGATTTAAATGTAATTGAAAACGCTTAGGTGGGCTTCATTAATAAGTGCTAAGCTTACCAGACATCATTGTGAGTATGAACACCATCAATCCGATTATTATTGTAGATATAAGCACCATTATTGCAAAGAGTATGGAACAGCAACAAGCTGAACCCCTACCACAGGCACATTTATCTGATCGGCCAATTCCATGACCTGCAAAAAAATGGTCATATTTTAACTTGAGTCCACTTATCCTCCGAAATATCAGAGATACATAATCAATCTCACCAAGTGAGAGTTCATCAGGATTTTCATAGAGATGATCTCGGAAGCTCCTGTATAGCAACAATATTGTCAAGATTACTGCAATGATAAGCATGAAACAAAGAAGACCTCCTATTCCATAGAGTACTGCCTTAATTGGTAAATCGGCTTCAGAAAGTGACGACAACACAGGGTCAATGGGGTTAATCAATTGATCTGTAAGAAACTCGGTTTGAATTTTAAAATCCTCCCAAAATTCGAGGATATTGTTCAAGATAACCCTTAACTTGAGGTCTTTGTTCAACTTCTTTAGTATTTCTGATTTTTTCTCCTCAAGTTTATTTATTGTTTCATTGATCTTTTTAAGATTTTCAATTAATTCTTCTCCTATTTGTTCCAAATGTTCCTCATACACCTGTATACTACGGGAATTCAAATTGTAGGGATCCACTGGACTTCTTAAATTATATATTTCTTTCTAAAATTACAAAATGAAATGTTTAATTGCCTGTTATTACAGAGGTATATAAATCTGTAAATAACTTACCCGTAATTTATAGCAGACAATATTGTTTCGATTGCATGTCAACAATTGATTATACTTCCATTTTAGGTCCGCAAATGATATCTCCGTTTTTATGAAATAGTTCTTCAAAACGTCCACCTGTGACGATAGGACCTTTGCTAATGCCTTGGCTGAGAAAATTTTCTTTTGTGTTGAAATGCCACTAATATGAGTATCTTGTATCTTTAAAAATGCCAGTATGGAGGTGAAGGTTCGTTCAATACCACTAGAAATTTCCTCCTAAATTGATGCAAAAAAGTGAACTTTTGTAGATATCATTGTTAGATCAGTTAGTAACTCCTTCTGTTAATTATTGTTACTTATTGCCCACAAATTAACTCCCAAAAAAGGCAGAACCACCAGCTTTACTCAAGTCGCCGTTTTGATAACGAACGATAACTTGAGGATATTTCAATAAATATGTACAATTTATAAATAATTGATAACAAATAGTTAGGTTAACGTTCAAGCCTTGGAGAGATTTCTATGGTTTATGCTACTTCGTCTAGGCATCTCAATAAATACTCCTTTTGTCAGTTTATCATGAATGGTTATTAATGGATGGGACATGAGAAACTTGTTGGCTATCAGATTAAATGAATACGTGATTTTGAAGAGAAACCAATTCTATTTGTCAGAATAGAAGGGCAGAAACCGAATTATCGATTGATCTTCTGTACATATCCAGAGATGTGGGATTGAAGGTCAGTGATCCTAGTATTAACATGAAAAATTTATTCAATCACTTCAGATAACTAATAAAAAATATACTACTTTTAATTGTGAGAATCAACAGAAATCGGTTAACATAAATTCCACTAAGTGATAAAGAGTGAGGATCAGAAAGATGTTAAGAGAAGTGTCAAGGTATCAAAGAGCCCATATCTGTTTTTTAGACTCCAGTTGCACAAAATTTTCTAAAGGGGTAGTTCACGTTCAAAAATCTAAATTTCACAAATCGTCTGCTGGATTGCAGCACCCGATATTCAATGATTACCGACCAGTTTTTTTCCGGTCAAGAAGTGTCGACCTTGGCTGTTCAAATCAATAGTTGAGAAGTCCAAATAACCCTACATGATATTCAACAGCCTACAGTTTTATCATAGCAGAAATGAGAAAGGAGAATTCTGTAAGCTGAGTTCACACAAGGTGAATCACACTGGATCAACTGTTAGTTAATTTAAATAATATTCGCTTTTCGTTACAGCCAAGACACTAACGAAACGATAAGAGCTTTTCCTAATTTTACTATAGCAGAGATCATTTTGAGTTCACTTACGGTAATTTCTCATTTATGTACGTAAAAGGAAACTCATTGAGAATGATGGCAGATTTTCTCTTCCTTATTTATTTTGAGTTTTGTTTATTCATTTACTAAATTCAGTCTCAACCATTGATATGCAAATGTACAAATTATGAACCGGCTTGAATTAGGAGCCCGAATTTTTCCCTAGTAGAGCAAGGACGTCTAGCTGATGAACAAATATTGTATTTTTTGTCATTTTCCTCTGTGATAAATGCCCTATGCCAAAATTCGTTCGAGTATACATCATCACATCTCCCTTAGGGTTAAAATTGATACACCTTCTTATAAATAACAAAAACAAACCCACTTATTTTTTCATATTGCTGTTTTCTTAATTACGTCTTTGATTACTGTCGGTTGGTTTTCAAGTATTACAATGTAAATTAGCAACTTACATTGACTTGCATCGTGAAGGAATTAATTACTTCATTTGTATCACGTACACCGGAACTGATTCCCTTCTCAAATAAGTTATTAATATAATCAAAAGAATGATTCAGCTTTTGCGAGGGGGTAGTTGAATGAATGAATGAAATGACCATATTAGCGCTGCTGAAGTAGATTGCAGTCAGAGCCACGGAAGCGATCAAAAATAGAAGAGATAAAGCCATAAGTGTCCAGTAGGCAATACGGCACAATAACCTTTTGTTGGTGAATTCCACGTCTACAGCAGGCATTTTTAATCGACGTAACGAACGTTTACGCTAAAAAATAAAACAGCGAATTGATAGAACCCGATAAAATAAAAGTCATAGCTGCAGTGTTCATGCTTTATCAGGGAATATTCAATTCCCACAGGTTGAAACAGAGTCGTCCATCTGCCTTGTCGATATGTGGGTGCACATCGCTTCTGACAGCTTGACAATTACTTGTGGCTAAAAAGGTTATCTGTCCGGAAGCGTTTTGACTTCCCAATATCGTCAACATGAAGGCAGCTTGGGTTTCTTTATAATGCCTCTGTTTGATCAATAAAATATATTGAGATAACTGTATACTTCTCCATTAACCTTCTTTCTCTAGTCCGAGTCAAATTTAGTCTAGTAATACTTAGAAGGAGAGATAAATCTTTTAACAGTACTACAGCATGGAAGAGTTTTACCTTATAAAAATGGGTAATTGAGCAGTTTCAAGATATACGCTTAGTGCTGGAATGGTTCACCCAAAATGCAACATATTTGAGAACGTTTAACCACTGTGACTGATGGAGATCTATGATCAAGTAAGACTGATATCAACCATTTTGAGTATTTATACTAATTACGATATTTACTTACCGTTCGACATTAAATTTAATATTCTAATTATGGTCCTTATTACATCAATATAGAAAATATTTCACACTTATTTTCTTATGGAAGAACATTTGAAATTGGATATGTAAAATTCAATAAGGGTGATGGGAATATTGAGAACGAATAAAACTTCGCACACCATAAATACATTTTCTGGTGAGGAACTCTAGTTCAGTCACTACCTTTGTTGTAACCTACTGGTATCTAAACCGTGACCATTGACTTTGAGTCAATGACTGATACTAATCGATTAAAAGTAATTACTTCAGAACTTAATTAATACTTAAATAAAAATATCAAGTGATATAATTGAATGTCTTGATCTCAATGCGATATAATTACGAGTTTAAAAAAATTATTTGCCAATATCTTTGCGTAATGAAAAAAAAGAGTGGGTCTTGGCTAGCGATCAGCGCTTCCTATTACCAACTGAAAAGTCCACCTTATTAAGTTACCAACCGTAAATCTTGGGATAGCTAGCACACTATCCTATGGCTGATGAGTTGACAGAAGATGTGAGTGTATTTGAATATGTCAATCTAATTCAGAGAGGGATTATTTTTTGGGGTCAATCTGGCGTAGTTATAAGAAAGAACTCACTAACATGGAGGGACCAGAGAAATACGTTCTCATTTGGATAGGTGGGAAAATTATATATATATGACATGATGGGAATGGTTAAATAATAATGATAGTCAAATTAGACAGCATTGGCCTCTCTGAGAAACCCTATCGCACGACTACAGAAGCGTCAGCGTAGTCTCCGCGCAAGTTTGCAAAAGACAGATGATACAATAGGAAAATTTTTTTGAATTGCAATTTATCAAAGTTGGCAAAATCTAATGCTTCTCATATGTCGCTGACTTAGGCAGTACTTGGTGAGAACTAGTGTGTGATTTGGATGCTGAGTCCTAGTGAGCATTCTATTTTATGCTTTCCAGTGCACCAATGAAAATTAAAGTGTGTGTGTGAAAAGTAGGAATAGTCTGGGTGGATAATCAACATCAACTTTCCGCAAAAGCGTGTGAGATGGGGCGCCAGAAAGCAGGTCATTACCAAAGCAATCTACAAATTCGACAGATTGCCGTATCCTTTTAAAGGTCATTTAAAGACTTCTACAATAAGTAATTGTTTATGAAATTGCATAAAATTGTGTACTGTTAGGATGATTAGAAATGACTAAAAACGTATGAAAATATTAGAAAATATTAGAAAATTTAAACCGCAGACAATCTGACGATTTCAGAGTCCGTAGACAGTAAAGTTTTGATTCTCGACTCTCGTACATTGGTTTAATTTTGTCTACTCGCTTTTTGTTTTGATGCTCTCCGTGGTTAAATATTTATTTATATTTATTATCTGTCATAGAAAATATTGTAATGTATTCTTTTATTAATTTTCTTCAACGTTTTTTTATTTTATTAATCAAGTTTCTATTTTAATCTACTTTTAATTACGGTTAAATTAGATAATTCAATAACTTGCGGTATTCCGACAACAGTAACACCGACGACAATTGACAATTTGCAAGATAATGATCCAGACAAGGAAGAAGATAAAGACTGTAACTGTAGTCCATAAAATTATCGGTTCTCGATTTGGATTCGCATTTGCCACTTTGACACCCTCAGCACCACCTCCAATTTTGCTTGGAAGGGCTTGAAGAACGGAGAGTGAGAGGGGTCTTTCCAGAGTAACATTGATGAGGTAGTTAACAATATCATTTATGTTGCTGTTGGTTTTGAATGTTGAATTGCCTGTTGGTTCGAAAAGCACATTCAACAGGCCCATATTTTCATATCGAACGGTCCATTTTGTAATGGAGGACACTGTGGCCAATATGGAAGCTTGCAAACCCATCACTTGAGTTGTCTCTTTTAAGTAATCTACCAACCTGATTTTCTCTCGGGTATGGATAGATTAGAGAGGAATATGCAGATATCTCTATTGGCGATTGAGAAATTTACGAATACCAATGTAAAGCTCTTGAGTATTATTTGCATCACCGCTTTTAAGTACGAATACTTAAGTTTACCAGGCCTGTTGATTACATGTGATCAATCCGTTAGTAAATATAAAATTAGAAAATTATAGATTTGCACATTTTCATTCTTCCCACCCAATGTATTTTTATTTACCGGAAAATATGCATAACGTAAGCGTATTTGATTCATTGTAAATTTTATTAGATAACTCAGTTTTATACATTTTTATCACTTCTCAGGAATTATATTTCTTTCAAGATGCATATTTTACTAGATACTCTAAAATGCGAATTTAAAAGTTGCTATTTGATGTATAAATAAGGATTCGTTTTCAAATCAGAGGACCAAACTATTGTTCTACCCTATTAAAATTTAAAAAATTCATGCTTACAATTGAACATTAATAGCGAAATATTAAAGTTTATTAGTATTCCATGTGTTTAACTACAGAGATATTTAATTGTTAGGAACAATGAAAAGTAGAGGACGATCTACTGATTTAAAAAGACTGAGTAAACTTTATTACGCTCTAATACGCTTAAAATGACTTTTCAGGTCTCACTAGCCTACTCATATCTGTGAGGAGATGCAAAAATTAAATCAAGAGGTCAGCAAGATCTGATTATTCTTAGTACGAAATCATGCATATTTATAAAAAGGGAGAAGTTTTTGATCATTCATGTAAAAAGTATCCCAACCAATTTTTATACCTTTTGATAATATAACAGGAAAATTCATTCTGTTTGATAAATTTAAAATAAAAATTTGAATAGAGTCAATAGAACCCAAACGTATAGTGCAGTAAAATGAATACTTGCTTTATGAATAAATGGGCATAATATTATCGGCGGTATTACTACGATTTCTGAGGGGACCTACCCAACAAGTAGAGAAGAGATGCTTGGACGGAGTTTTAACCTGTTAATAATATTCCAGTCGTATCAAATATTTACATAATGCTCATTAGTGGACATCGAACCCGTTACCTCAAGCCTCGCAGACGAGCGTACAATTGATATCCTTGTTTTTCTCCACCAGTAGATATTTTCTTCTTCAACTGTTACTTTGAGATCAAATCTTATTGGCTATAAGAACCTTCATTTTATCCCGTAGCTAGATTTCTGTAAACTACAAAAATAAACTTTGATTAAATGTGGAATTTGAATTAATTGTAAGTTGTTTTATTTCGTATTATAATTTTTTTTATTTGAATCGGCATATCATTGCATGAGATGCTTTAAATGACCCATGGTTTACATAGAAGGTATTTTAATCCAGGACCCTATACAAGTGGAAATAGGACCTGGAATAAATGATTGGTTTAAAACTAGGAAATTTTTTTTTTAAATGACATTTATACTTTTACACAACTTAATAAAATTACCAAAGCGTGTCTATTTATTTTATCTTGTTTTTAAAACACATTGGCATATTTTCAAATATCTCAACCAGTATTTAAATATGTTTGTTTTTGACAAAAAAGAAAAGCTTACAACTGTCGGTCAATTGCAATTTCTATGAAAAAATAAATAAATAAATTTAATTTTTAATTTAGTTATCTTTTAGATAAAATTTATTGGTTTATCCAAATATCTAATGATGACTTGTATAAATATGCGATAGCAAACACAACGTGTAATTGCACCCAGAGAGTTAAAAGCACTTGAGCAGGGGTGGACTTCACCTAAATGTAAGAATATTATTAATGAATAACAAAAAAATTTCAATTTTTCAATCGTGATGAAACACTTGTATAAACCAGTAGCCTCTGTACTTAGTTAAAGTACAAAGATCATTGATATCAATAGAAAATAAACACCAGACCATCAAACAAATCTTGTTGGAATAATTTAGACGATAACTGTTTCTATCATTAAGATCAGAAGGATGACTCTCTATGCATTTTCCGAAATTACTCATTATTTGCATTCTGCATGAAAAAAACTTCGGTTTTGTGCGCACGACACCGCAGTGGCGTCTATGTCCCGTATCTGTCATGTCTTAAGGCGTTTCTCGATTCCCCCCTTTCTATAACGGTCTCGTTTCACCTAAAAGTACATTGCACTCATGTTCTCACACGCTTGTCATGCACCGACTACTACGCTTTCCTCTAGTATCCTCTCTCCATCTCTCTTTCTTGCTCGAATTCCCCTCGCGATTTATTCAATCAACGCAACTCCTCGCGTTCTCCTTTTTGGAACTGTCGTTTGCCCTTGTTAGCTGTTAGGGCTACTCTTAACTTCTATAATCAAGTTCTGCATAGAATTCTAAATTGGTGACCTCGGTTCTTGTTAGGCCTTACAATCTGCTAAAGCTTTAACATAGTGAATTGACAGATAACCCCATTATACTTCAATGAATGTGTTTGCAGTTATGAGTCCCTCTTGCTTTCTACCTATCTTACCTCACTTCTCCCACTCTCTTAGGCGTTTCCCAGTTTCTTAATTTGATCACCTTTCTTGGTGTTTGTTTCACATGAAACTTAACTACATTCAATTCATGCATGCTTTACATTGTTTTCGTAAAAACACCACTAATACAAGGCGTTCATAGAACATGGCGAATACGATATTTAAAATAGTATCTAGTATTTCAATTTCTTAATGATGGTCCCTGTCTCTCGTTTACAGAGATGTCGGCTTCCCAAAATCAATGACTCATTTCATTTCATCACCCCGCTGTACCCTATTAATAGGTTAAGATGTAAGTTTTCTTTTACCTTCGCATGTTTAAACGCGTTTCCATGTATGACTCTTAGGATGATGTTTACTTAATCTCCGAAAAAAATGCAACGCTAGTAATAGCTTGAATTAATTTATTCCGTTCCTCCCCGACTTCTGCCTTTAAGTACAATCTCACTGCCAATTTAGCTTATTTATGATTATACTTAACCGTCCAATGTTACAGGATCGGTTGGCAAATACTGTGTATATTCTAGTTACTGAACCCACTTAATAGGTCAGTATGAGATTAGGCATCATCATGGCTCCAATTTTCGAAGAGTTGTTAGGACTTTCATTTAGGAAATTATTTAAGCTTACCGATGTGATCATGTATATATCATAGGAAGAGAACAATATGAGATTCAAATCACAGAAACACAGAATTAAAGGCTGTCTTTCTCCAAAGTATGTATGAAGTTTGTCCAGCTTGTTAGTGTGCATTGCAGACATCAGTATCATATCAGAGCTAATAGTGATTTTGGTTCCAATTTATTACCTTCCCTATTATCAATACTCGCTAATAGAATCTAACATATTTCAATGCCTTTTCGAATATCCCAAGCCTAAGCACTTTATTGATTACTTCTCATAGCTAACATCTTTCTTTCGAGCTCTACACCGTAATCACATTTTTAGCTTTGTGGTTGCCTCCTTCAACATTTAGTCGAGGTGCGTTGCATTCAAATAGTTGAACATAAAATTTCATCCACACTCTTAGAATAATAGACTACAGGAGAGATGGAAAAGATTTGTAGAAAATTAATGGAAGAACATGGGAAAGGACAGGATAGATAACCTGATACCTTCGCATCAGTTGCTCACTTTCCATTTCCTATGTGATCTTCTTATCTGTCACGGTGCATTCAAACAAAATACTTGCATTCAAACAAACAAAACTTAATTACATACCGAGGAAAGGGATTGTGCATGAAGGAATGAAAGAGGAAACTTGCAATAAAACTGGGCTGTTAACATGGATTTCATGAAGACATCCTTACTATTCACTCTTACCCTTCTCGTTGGCTCCAATGCACTTCCGGTGGAAGGAAGCATTGAAGTACCTAACTTCCAGTTAATCTGAAAGTTAGAGAATGAAATTACAGAAAATAATTAAGTGAATGATCGTAAGACGTGGGAAGTGGAAAAACTCATTGTTGATAGAGAGGGTGCTAAATTACAATTAACTTGAAATATGTTCACTCGGAATGGTGATGAATGCATTGTTTATCATGCATTTATGCATTGTTACCAAAGTAACTATATTGTGGAAAGTGTCGAATTATTATAAGCTGGCTAATCAGATTAACTCATACGAATATATAAAGAAGTATGTTATATAATCGTTGCCCACTGAGTTGTCAAAAAGATGACAAAGTTTCCTCATGGGAAGGCGATTCAGTGAGGAGAACATCGGAAACGCTAATAAGGCATGATAAAGGGAATGGAAACGAGACAAACCAGATTATGAAGTCAAGGCATCAGGAGCGTTTCTTTGAATGCATTTAAGAGACTTTGGGGTCATCACCTTCTCGTGAGAGATACCGTTCAGTGAATAATTTCTTAATGAAAAAAATGTAAACTTATGCCTCCCAGGATCAAGGGTGTGAATATGTTCACACATCTCCCTGGTTGATCATGCCACCTCCATTTAATTGTGTCATCTTGGAGCAAAGAGCAGTTGGAGAAACAGAAAGTGAACTCTCCTCAACTCCATCTAACTCCAACTCTTCAACTCCATCATTAAGAAATTACAATCTTTTGTACATTTTCAATAGCTCAAGGGAAACGAATTTTGAATGAGTGCATTTTATTATACATCTCCGGAACCTTAAATCTACATCTTAGTTACACATCTACAAATTTGTCTAATTCATAGATGCAGTGAAGTAGCCACAGTTACGGCCTGCAGGTTTAAGAGATCATGTTACGTAATTTGGACACACTGTGCCATTTCCCAGACTGCTTGTACCATGCTATAAGGTCGATATCTCACCAGATTTTGATTAAAAGCACCATCTCGCATGGCAGAATCGGTGTAAATTTTCATAAACATGCTTAACTTTAGCATTCTAACAAATGAGGTTGTCAAAAATGATCGAGGACTTGACTAAAACTTGGGCACTGCTATGCACCTGCAAGTGATACTATTTCGTTTCAGTATACTGATTCGTTTCAAGCTGACACCGATTTCATTTATTAATTACCGATAATTTTAATACACGTCTGCCATGATTCGGTGATCTATAAGTCACTGTGGATGACCTCCGTTATAATTGTCTCCTGCCGATTTGGACCCGAGCCACATAGGAGGGATAAGTCAAGCCGATCATGTCCCTAAATTAATACGGAGGTGATAGTAAAGCCAATTCAATTTATTGACAAATAAAGTAAGGTTTACATACAAGCATTCCTTCATGAAGACGTCAGTCATGTCTGGTCACCGAAATCTTCTCTTTCCGTGAGGCGTTGTGAGACATCTTTTGTATATAACTATGGGATAAAAATGATTCGTTTTTATTCAAAATATATTAAATTAATAATATTTCGATGATTATTCAGTAAATGTACTTGTTTGTTAAAATGGACTATAATTAATGGTTGTTAATAGCCTAATCTCTTGTCATTAT
>CAADRB010000007.1:32357-50233 GCA_900708905.1 Hymenolepis diminuta
ATGAAATTTTAAGCCTGGAGAAGATGGCAGTAAATAAGTGATATTTGATAAATACGCAGAGAAGGCAATACTGTAACACTATCAAAGAAGCCACCGTTCCAAAGGCATTATGATAAAATCTACCTCAATTGGCCAATTTCTGGATGCTTTTAGATTTATAAAAGAGAGAGACAGTTTAAGTGTCATATATCACAATTTCATCAACAGTTCGGTCTGTTCGAAGGACTTTTGGGGTTTAGTTTAGAGCAGACGAAAGAAGTTACTGAATTTCTGAGAAGCAGCAGATAAAGACAACGTGTAACCCTCAACTTGAGTGGGGTAGTGAACAAGTAAAAATTCCAGACTCTATGAACCAAATCCACCTCCCTTCTCTGAAATGCATATAAAGAGAGGATGTCATGCAGAGCTATTTTGGCAAATATTTTGTTTCATTCACTTTCTTAATCTGAATGTTCATTTGATTAATAGTAGACCTACAGACCACAATGTGTCAATTATCGTCAATCTCACTGTTCTTCATTCTATTCTTTTCAACATATAGCGACACTTCAGAGAATTATGCGATATCGAAGGTAGAATAAAACATTCCATTCAATGTTGCGGACAAATTTTCAGGCACCAAGAAGATGAAACAGTTGATGATATGAGAAAGTAGACCTAGTTAACTATATGGGGAAATTGGAAGGACTTGTAATCGGATTTAGTGTTTCAGTGCATGTACCATTGGCCGCACATTAGAGAGACGATTGAAATAAAAGTGGAATGAATCCTTGTAGTCACCAAAGACGGAGGCACAGGGAGAAAGATGATAAAATATTTAGTAAGGAAATAGCCTTGATGAGCAAAATCAGAGGTCGATACAATGGGGGCGGCGATTAGGGTAGGTAGGCGGGTAATGCTGACCGAAGGTGATGCTGGTTAGTGGTTGATTGTTGTAGGAGTAGGGTCGGTTACCGCTGCTTGGAGCTGACTGAGGAAACTGTGTGTGTGATGTGGATGAGCGGAGGTGAAGATGGGAGCTAGGTCTGCAGAAATGGCCTCCTTGAAAGTAGGAGCTAAGGATATCGAGTTGGGATTACGAACGGATATAAGCCGTGTTCATTTCTGTTTAATTATTGAAGCAGCGAAGTGGCATGAAGCTGAGTATAATTCTTGATTTGGCCAATGCTCTCTCTGATTCCCCGGCTTCGGCTTCCCCATTGGTCCACGCCCTGTGCTCATGTTAGACTACATTCATGCAGGTGGGTTCCTACAATCTGGTATGATTGTCATCTTAGCCTACTTCCAACACTCTCGGTGGTCTAATAAAAGACGCCAAGCGGTAGGCACTTTATCAGTCACTCTGATTTTTATTATCTGCTCTTCTATATAAATATTATTTTCCTCTGTGTAACAACGACCATGGCTGTTTTGTTGAACATGTCTACCTGTTCTCTCCAATGGGGATTTACCTTTATTTATCTGACTTTTCAAGCCTCTTACAGTGTGGTTATCTTAAACATAACCGATTGAAGGATTGCTCCTTAATGTTTCTAGAAAATATTCTTTTACCAACACTAATTTAAATCGCCTTACGCTTTTGTGCTTAATTGAATTGCCTTTAATCGTCTCGGTTGGAGAATGTGAATAAGTGAATTGTGCTCGTCTCCTTCACGATAATTCCGACACATGGCGAATGCAGAACAATTTNGGCATGAAGCTGAGTATAATTCTTGATTTGGCCAATGCTCTCTCTGATTCCCCGGCTTCGGCTTCCCCATTGGTCCACGCCCTGTGCTCATGTTAGACTACATTCATGCAGGTGGGTTCCTACAATCTGGTATGATTGTCATCTTAGCCTACTTCCAACACTCTCGGTGGTCTAATAAAAGACGCCAAGCGGTAGGCACTTTATCAGTCACTCTGATTTTTATTATCTGCTCTTCTATATAAATATTATTTTCCTCTGTGTAACAACGACCATGGCTGTTTTGTTGAACATGTCTACCTGTTCTCTCCAATGGGGATTTACCTTTATTTATCTGACTTTTCAAGCCTCTTACAGTGTGGTTATCTTAAACATAACCGATTGAAGGATTGCTCCTTAATGTTTCTAGAAAATATTCTTTTACCAACACTAATTTAAATCGCCTTACGCTTTTGTGCTTAATTGAATTGCCTTTAATCGTCTCGGTTGGAGAATGTGAATAAGTGAATTGTGCTCGTCTCCTTCACGATAATTCCGACACATGGCGAATGCAGAACAATTTGTGCAAACACTCGATTTTGAGCTCTCTCCATTCTTCTTTACCTTCTTCTTCGTCCCGCTTTCGTTGGTGTTCTCCCACTCTCTCACACTCTCACTCTAACTAATTCCATTCATAATTTTTGCTGTAAAGTGAATTCTGCCTCATTCTTGACTTTATCTTCTCGATTTCTGGCACTCTGATTGTCTGCTGTTAGTTCTGTCACCCGCAAGATCAACTCTGATGACAATAAGACTTCTTTTCGGCTACTTCTGGCTACTTCGTTGTATCTATCATTTAGACAATTTTGCAGATATATAACTTAGGTGTAGATTTAAGGTTTCGGTGATGTATAATTAAGTGTACTTATTTCAAATTCGTTTTCCTTGAGCTATTGAAAATGTACAAAAGGTTGTAATTTCTTAATGATAAGTCAGATGGAGTTGAAGAGAGTTCACTTTTTATTTTTCCAACTGCTCTGATTTCAAAGGTTTGATGTAATCAAAGGTGGAAAAATGATAGTTGTGTATTTATTCGAACTTAAAATTTTTCTATATCCAGTCAATATGATCACATGAAGAAGCACTGAAAACCTAGGTTAAGGCATATCCATCTTATGGGACGGACGTTCCTCATAAGGATGAACAGGAAACAACATTCTTTCTTAAATCAGTAAGCCAAAAGTTAGCGAAGAGGAGGGGCGTTTTATTTAAACAGATGAAAATTAATATACTTCACGGAAGACCAGGAATGGATGGTGAATTAGTACCTCCCCTGCTGGCCTACCATTGCTAGTTAGTCAAAATCACGTGTGCCCAGTTACCTAAACGTCATCACTAGTAGTACACCATGACGCCATGATGAGGCGAGATATGATTTAGTCGTGGACACGGCTGACAACATCGTAATCAACCAGAATGCGATATACTAACTAATACTCACTCGCCCGACATAGTTTGTTTACGGGGATCTCATGATGAGAACCAAGGGTAGTAGAATGGTTACTGACCATCTCGCTGTCTTCGAGTTTAATCCATTGAACTAGTTTATGTAGAACTTTGGCAAAGCTGTGGTGAAATAAAATATCATGAAGAGAAAACTACTTTTGGGATGGCCTGCAGCTTGTAGATCTGCCTAACACATTTCTGGATATCCAGATATGCTTATATATTTGAGGATAAACGATGGCTGAAATCTCATTGTTGAAAACTTATCTTCTGAACCACCTCAGTAACCTTACCCGTTTTCCCTATCTGTAACCTCACCACCACCACTAGCTATCTCTGTGCGCACCTCGGCGGCTCTACTGCCGCTGCCACCACCATTATGAAGCATAAATATTTACACCAAATGTTCCCTCCAATATTGCCTTGTCATCCCCAAAATCGACAGAAATCTAAAAAGAGTTTTATGATTCTCATATTTCGAAAAGTGCCAGTAACGAGAAAAAGTAATTTGCAGTGTCTGATATATTGTAACATGTAATTTCCAGTAATTGGATAGACCATATCAATCAATCACGTTAAATGGTAAATTAATACATACTACCAGTAGGTTTAGTAGAATAATTTTTGCAAATTCCAGATTAATTAAGAATAAAATAAAATGGTTTGGAGGTGGTTATAATAGAGACATTTTCCACTAAAATCAGAACAAATATTTTGTTTAATATTTGTAATTTTCATTCAATTTATTCCCGCTACCTTGGTGTCGTTTTTATTTGAAGTTATTTCTTTAGGTTGCTTATATGTGAGGAAAATATAACGATTTATCTAATATTAATCATATGTCATGTTTACGGTAATATTACTTAGAAGGTCTAAGTTTCGAGTGCATAACCAAGAAGAGGAAAATGATATAGCCAGCAGATGTCTATCATCACCTTGCGATTAGAAATTATTTACTGACAATAAGACCTCTACTGCAATGTCCACAGGCGGTCCCGCTGTGTGTTTGTGTGTTTGCACATAGATACCTAAAAGGGTGTCTATCATCACGCCGAGACATGACTGACGTCCAACGAAGAAATGTTTTATATATAAACCTAATTTACTTATAAATAAATTGCCAGCCACCTCTGAACTGATCTGGCAACATCAGTGACTTGACTTGACTTATTCCATCTATTCGATCGATGTAGGCCCGTTAGACCCTAATGTTATTACAGTATACATCAAGATTAATCCGTGTATTGAAATTGAACTACTCAACAATTTCCAGTCGTTAATAGAACTATGAAATATCATTCATTGTATTCAGGGCGGTTTCTATGACCTTAAAACAAACTTAAATTCTAAACAATTAACTTGGCCTTAAGAATTTCACTCCTGACTGAGAAAAATTTGTGAAAAAGATCCTGAAAGCACATTTTTACTTTTACACACCAGGAATATACTTATTTAATAACTCTTCAGATATAGAAAGGCTGATAATTTAGCTCTGGAGTAGAGGTCTATCCGCTCCAGACACTTTGGATAGCAGTAAAGTTCTCTGTACGTCTCTGTGAGTATTAGAATGAGCCGAGCGTATATCATGGCTGATATTACAAGAAGGTAGTTCACCAGATAACACAACACCAAATTCTTGTTAAAGCAAATACTTCTTGATAAAAAGTAAATAGATTAAATTTTCATCACACGTAGTCTGTGACTACTTGAAATAAGAATTTTATGGAGGTGTCAGTTTGTCACTCTTAAACCTGCTACTGAAAATTCTACTGACTATAGCGTTTCAGATTAAAGAGCCTGATGTTATCAGTTTTTCGTGACACTGCATTTTCAGCCGATGACTTGGAATATGAAAGCAAATTTATGTTATTGCAGATCACTACCTTACTTCACTAATTTTAAATTATTTTTTGTAACAAGATCGGTTTGGTTTTCTCTAATTTTAATGTAAGCAACTATATACCTTATCAGTGTGGTCAATTAATAAAGCGGATATAACAGAAACGAATGCAAACTTTACTGGTTTGAGCAAACGTTTACTCTTCATTCATTATCATAAGTCTGTTGTCAACTTTTTAATTGTTTCATATCCAGATCTACTGAATATTTAGAAGGGTCGCAGCTTCCCGTAGCAATTAGCATAAAGAAATCCAAACATTGTGCAGTGTGCATAAAGGCATTGAAATAGCGATAGGCCATGGTATTTCTGTAATTGACCGGATCTTCTCTGGATCCGAAAGAACCTTTTTATCAAAGATGCAAACTAGATACTTAATAGTAGAAAATGATATTTGTATTTATTAGTTCGAAAATGACAGCTACACTCCTAGCATCAGAAAGCTCCCTTTTGGTTGTCGGAGATTCTTAGATCATCCTCTCCACTTTCATGACACCATTCACCATCTCCGGCGCTGAAGTCTGCTCTTTGAATTGTTAATATCTCTCATCATAAAGCCTCTCATATCTTTTCGTACCACTGGATCTCTTTTAGATCACTCTTCCTTCTTTCCCGTTGTTCTTCTTCCACTAGCATGTCGTTTATATTGTGATTTTTCTTTCTGATTGATTTCTCTTTAAATTTCTTATTTCTCGAGATGTATAGATGAGATTATTGTCATTGTCCTCATTGATCTTTTCTTCTAAAAATTATGCACATTATTTAGTAAGTGTTACATACGATAAATTTATAATCTGGAATGAATGCGCCCGGTAGTAAGTCAACATTTATAAGTGACCCTCTGAATACGTGTGTTGACCTTTTTTATTTAAAATATTTGGTTTAAATTAATCGTGGAAAAGTATCACAATGAAGTCGTTTTGAAAGTGAATATTGAAATTTGGGCAAAGCGTTTTAATGAAACTGCAAAGTCCTCTATCCATTTTAAAGCATATTTTGATATCTTAAATATTGTGTGTAATGAATTCTTTTTGCCATGGAAAAAATGTAACTAGCTAAAACTGAAGCCTCCTTTGCTTAGTTTCCATATTCTTATTACAAAAGTTCTGAGTTTATTAAATGAAGATGGTTGGCACTGTGAAGTTCACAACGCTAACAAGGCTGATGAATCCCCTGCGCTAGAACTTCTGGAAAGTGCTAGTAAGTAGAGAACAAGTGGGACCGTGTATGCAGAGTCCTCCTCAGCCAATTAGCAATCAAGATTTAATGACTGAGCTTTTGAGTCACAGTAACAAGGAAGTGATCAATGAACCCTCTTCACTCAGCGCATTACTTGCTCTTGCTACTTTGGGGGTAGTCTAGCTAATTTAGGAGTGAATTGACAATAGAGGACTCTGCTAGAGGCTATTCGGACTGCTTAGGAGGATTACTTAGGTTTAGCAAAAAGACTTATTAGTGTAGCATCAGCTACAGCACGGATGATAATCGAAAACTAACTGGATGCACATTTTTATCGTAAACTTGACCGATTGACATTTGAGTTTCTAATAGTGAATAACTTATATTACATCTACTTCTGCGTTATGCTAAATTTATAGTTGCTGATCTACTTGGCTGTATAAGGATAAATATAAATCGAGTGACATAGCCAACGACGGAAATAAATCAACCTGTCAACGAGCTCTGAATATGGCGGATATAATCCCACACATGAATCTAGGATTCAAATGATGAATGTTGAACATTACGGCGTTGAAATGTAAATTCTCCTGTTTTGAATATATGGATAACTCAACGCTCCCAGGTTCAAGAAAAGTTTGACTTGTGATGCTCTAATTTCATTGCCCGCTTATCCATGACCCCTTCCCTCTTTTCATACTCTATTGGACTCATTTGCCTTTTCCTTTATTTAGATGTTTTCCCATGATTGAAACTTATAAAAATTTCCGCTGGGAAATAATAATAAAACATCTAATTTTACAAAGATATAAAGAGGCATTTTAAAAGACAGAACAATACTAGATTACAATAAATCAATGAACTACGTTTTGAATTTTTCAATATGTTCTATGAGAAGTTAACCAATCAAAATATATTTATATTAGTTATATTAAAATTCAAATATAAGTCCGAAAGTAAGAGTGCACAATAATAATTGCATTAAAATTTTTTCCTATCATATCTTAAAACTTCTCCAGGTTACCAAATTCAGAGAAGTGAAACTGGAGAAACCGAAGAAAAAATTTTTTAATTAATATTTTTTTTTATTTTGTTCTCAATTACAATTCAGAAGAAATATGAAGGGAACTCTTTATCCTTTATATTACCATTATTCCCCATTACACAACAAAATCTTTTACAAGTGTTAATTATAGGAAATCACCGGAATAATGAGAACAGCAAAATAGCCTAATTAGGTCTAAAACATGGTCAGGGGGTCAAGAAGAGTCAGAATTTAACTTGGTTTTGTGTCAAGAGTATTTTGTTATCCTTTGCGGAGTGTACAACGCTATTAAAGCTGTCCAAGGGATCTAGCACGCTGTAACGTTCTGGAAAATACGGTTCTGCCACTGATCGTATATTAAATAAGCACGAACTTGCAAGTAGAGGTCTCCTAGCCAATCAGCGACTGAAATCCGCTCAGCGTACCTGCAATTATACTCACAATCACTTAGCATTTTTTAGTAAAAACCTCTCTCCTCATCTGGCCTAATGTATTCGTACTAACTTCGAAAGTAGCCTCGTTAATTTGGGGACTCTGCTAGAGAATTACTAAAGTTTATCTACACATTATTATATGCTTAATCTTCATCCTTCGTCTCCCAGATTCAAATCCGAGACTATGTTCACCATATAAAGAGCTTGTTAACTCGCCTGATTTAATTCTGGTGTTAACGATGTCACTTCGATTGATTTATTTTGTTTTACCGTTAAGATCCAGTAGATGAAACCGCCAAAAGCATATTTTTTACATCACAAACCACTACAGTCCAAGTTGCATTCGGGAAATTTCATTAATGTAAAATTTTATTTGATAATATTTAATAGTTAAATTCTCTTTTCTTCTATCCTTTCTGCATTTGTTTTATTGATAATTTATCTAATAGAGCTTTAAATTTGGTTATTTTAACAGATACCCAGCACACCTATATATGGTGTTAAGCTCTCGAGAACCTTGCGGGCCTCAATCTCCTCGTGGTGCCTCACTTCTCGATCTTCCGTAAACTTAATATTTTGCGCCCCTAATACCTTTAGTGCTATTTCGTGAATTCAGAGGAAAAGATCTGTAGGAAGTATAGTCTAAATAGATATTTATTGAGATAAGGCATGTAAATATCAAAAGATATAAAGTTTATAATGTGTATGAAAGATGAAAATAAGGACCAAGATATATAAATATGACTAAGGTTGTGAGGAATGGGCCATCTTGCCTTGATGAACACAATCCTTCAACGCGAACGAGCGGCATGAAGATGACTATATGGTCTGATCTCGCCAATGACCAAGTTCGATCCATGTTTGACTTATAGATAATTTGTATTTCTCCATCCTCTGCCCTGTCTAGTATTTGTGTTAGTCTCTGCTCCACTCCACTGTCTCCATTCGTTAAAAGCTGATTGGTAAAACTATAGCAAAAAGACTTTCGAAAACGCGTCCAGTGTCCTAATTACCGAATTTAAATGCATTCAGTTGCTCACATGGAGCTAGAAATTAAGTGGTCGTGAGACGGTTAAGCAGCTTAATACCCCAGACATTCGAGTTACCAGTATGATAAGTTAATTGTCACCAGCGATAACCTTACGAGAGTTTCGATTTATCCACTTTATTCTTAGGAAAGCATTTTCCTATGCATTTCATGGGCAGAGGAGTAACATCAATAAGTCACCCCAGTTCTGCCACCCCACCCTCTTCATTAGTCAAACTGAACTACTATGATTGGGCTTCGGACCGTGATCTCTGACTCCACAGATGAGCAAGTTAACCACTGCACCACCGACATCGAGTGAAGCCTGTATTCTATGGCGCTTAACTTTATTCTCATCTACTCAATCCGTCTCTTGAGCCTTCTCGGAAACACTTAACTGAGCTCAGGAATTTTGAATATCTTATTTATTAAAATTTTCACAAATTAAAATTCCACCCTCATTTCCTAAATGTTTCCTATTGTTAGCTACACCGAATTTATTAATCCGTTCAAAATTTGAGATTCTTCTCCTTCAACAAGACCTGAACTGCACCAATACAGGACAGTCAACACTGCCAATTTACTGAATCAGTTTGATCTGACATTTTAATCATCTGCAATTAATCTAGTACATCTAGGCTGTCTCAAATTCTGAAGTTTATATACTCTCTCGCTGCGAACCCACGCAATATCATTGGTATCCATCGTGAGAAAAAATCATATCCATCAACTTCTCAGACCGCTCCACCACACTCCTTGGTCTGCTCTCTCCTCTAGGACTGTTATTAATAAACCATGATAGTAGCAACTGTCTTCTCTTTCTATTTTGTTGCCGTAGTGAAGATTGGTAGGAGAGAGAGTATAGCCTACAAAACAGCTAGAGGTAAAAATCAGATATGTATCTGCTATTGCTCCTAATTTTTCGGAATTTGGTGGTTGCATTAAACAATCCTTAAATCAAAAAATATGAAATGAAAAGCTAGCCTCAGTGTTATCAAAAAAAGTACAACTTATCTATTTCACCCTTTCAAGATATTCAATAAAATATAATAACTTAAAATATACGGCCAAACACAAATGCTTAGGTTATTTCCTTTGTGAACAGCTCAGAACTGTCAGTTAAATATTGTAATGAAGAGAATGGGAATGAAACTGATGCGCACGGACATCCTGTTTAAAGCTCGAAATCGTTATTATCTGTACCAATACCAACACCGCTACTAATAATTTATAAGTAGTAATAAGATTCAAGACCTGTCAAGCCAACACTACTGGAAACTTAGAATTGAACGACAGTACCACCCATGGAAATACATTGTGAATTTAAACTCAACGAGTTAAACTTACCTAATCCCTTCCACCTTACCTTAAATACCTGTATAAATAATTAATCAAGAAGCACAATATATTCGAATCGTGAGAGCAGTCATAAATTTTTCTTCCTACCTTTATGTAAAATAAAGATAGTAAAAAAAACAGTTGCGAATTGTGCCATTCCTACCCCAATGTTAACCCATCTAAATAAGTTCTGGAACTGTAGTGCACTAGTTGCTTATAGAAACCCAGATAAGTGTCACCAAAGTTCAATGCTAATATTCAATAGAATTAGCCAATAAGTGAATGATCCCCGGCATACGTTAAGAGAGTAATTAATATATTATTGGTACTACAATATATAGGAACGATATAGGAAAAGATAATGAGAGTTTTTTGTCTATTTCAGAGCATCCTGAAGTTTGAAATCTGGTGGGACGATGGGAGTATTCAAAGAAGTGAAACCACCTTTCGGTTCGCAACAACAACGATGTCCTTGACCTGATCTAAAGGATAATAATTATAAAATCATTTTTATCGCTGTTCATGAGAGTCTTGTTAGAGAAATGAGTAAAGGAAACTTACTGTGGACCGTGTTTCGGTCTCTTCCCAGCCTTAAGATCATCAAGAATCTTAATGACATCTTCAGGAGTCAAATCTTCCTATAAAAGAGGGGGGAAATGATTATTCAGAGCAGAATGTAATACAAACCACAGAACAAGAAGAAGATTAACTTACATAGTAATCGTCATTGATCTGCATCATTGGAGCATTAACACAGGCCCCAAGGCATTCGACTTGGCTAAGAGTGAAAAGATTATCTGATGTTGTTTCACCAGTTTTGATTCCAAGATGCTTTTCAATTGCCTCTAAGATCACGTCGGAACCAACACCACCGAGCATGCAAGGAGTGGTAGTGCAGAGTTGCAAGTGGTACTTTCCAATTAGATTTCTAAATAAATTATTAATTATGTGACAACTTTAGTGCACCTGTTGAACATGGTGTAGAAGGTAGCCACTTCAAATACTCGCATTTCTGGAACATTTAGATATTCAGCAACTTTGCACAACGCTGAAATAGGAAGCCAACCCAATTGCCTTTGAGCAATATCCAAAGCAGGCATAATAAGAGATGCATGATAGCCAACAGGATAATGAGTCTTCAACTCCTCAAGACGCTTCAAATTCTCGGGTGTGAATTCGAATTTAACGTTGCGACTATTTTTTGCAGAATCCCGGTGCTATTTTACAAAAAAATTAAAATGCTATTCCTACCCAAAATAGGCTAACGCTAAATTGACGGAAAATCTTTGAGGACAAAGGTCCTATTGGAAAACTCCTCGAAACAGTAGGCAACATAATAAATTGGCTACTCGGGTTATCAGGGACACAAAGCGGCACGAAAAATGAGGTTAATGCATAAGTTCTAAGTAAAATATAAAACTAACTAGTAAAAGTGTTATTTACAAATATTTTTTTTAACATTTACAAATATGTGAATATTTTAATTAGATCTTATATTTTTCCATACGAACATTCACTGCTAGTTCAATATTTACTTTAAACCAAAAAGTATATAATTTTTGTACGGCGAGTTCATATCTAGGTCTTTTGCCCAAGTATCGCATTATTTTTTGTTTAAATTCTTCTTCTCTTTGTGTCGATTTTGAAGAGCTCCTAACTTCTAAGAATGGTGAAAAAGCGAGTGGTTTACTTTTATGATGCGGATACAGGAAACTTTCACTACGGCCCTAATCACCCTATGAAACCTCATCGCCTTACACTGGCGCATACACTAATCCTTGGATATGGTCTTACACAAGATATGAAGGTCTGAGTTTGTTCGATTTTAATGTCTGTAGATCTATAAAGCCCCAAGAGCAAGCATGAAGGATATGATGACTTTTCATACTGTCGAATATATGGAGTTCCTTCGTGATGTCAAACCCTCGAATGTCTCTGAATTTCCAAAAGACAAGCTGCTTGGATATAACGTTGGTGAAGATTGGTATATTGCCTCTATTTTCTCTATCGTTTTAGTCCCATATTTGATGGCATTTACAACTTCTGTTCCCTCTATACCGGTGCTTCTCTTATGGGTGCAAGATATCTTAACGATGGAGTAAGTGACTACGCTTTGGATTCTAAGCCCTCTTTCAGTATACAGACATCGCTATTAATTGGGCTGGTGGTTTTCATCACGCCAAGAAGTTTGAGGCTTCTGGATTCTGCTATGTTAATGACATTGTGATATCGATTCTTCAGCTCCTAAAGTAGGTGGATCATTTGAAGTTTAAATTTTACCTTCTCCATTAGATACCATCCTCGTGTTCTTTATGTTGACATTGATGTACACCATGGTGATGGAGTTCAGGAGGCCTTTTACTTGACAGATCGTGTTATGACGGTATCTTTTCACAGATTCGGAAATTATTTCTTCCCCGGTACGGGTATGTAGGTCGATTTAAGTAAGAAGTATATTGCCATTCGTTTATAGGTGACATGTACGAAGTTGGGGCTGAATCAGGCAAGTACTACTCAGTCAATGTTCCACTCAAAGAAGGAATTGATGACGATATGTACTTCAGTATCTTCAAGTCTGTGATTACAGAAGTGGTTCAGTTCTATCGACCAACAGTCATCGTACTACAATGTGGAGCTGATTCTCTTGGCTGTGACAGACTTGGTGTTTTTAATTTGTCCATTCGGGGACATGGGCGTTGTGTTCGATGCGTACGATCTCTGGGAATTCCTACTCTTGTGTTGGGTGGTGGTGGCTATACTGTGAGAAATGTTGCCAGATGTTGGGCCTATGAAACTGCCGTATTGTTGGATAGGGAAGATGATATTTCTGATGAACTGCCCTACTCGGAGTATATTGAGTACTTTGCTCCGGACTACACTCTACATCCTGATCTGAATACGAAGTTGGAGAATGCCAATACTAAAGCGGTAAGTAATTTTAACCGTGTTTTTTGGCAAATTACGCTTAAAATAGACAGAATAGTAGATATGTTTCAACTTTCCACGCTGAATACTGCTCTAAAGTAGTATTTATTAACTGAATATCGTTATTATGTTATGTTTGTTATTATGTTTGAGACCAGTCATCAGTTTGATTTGGATTATCCGAAAAGTATTTACAGTTGTTATCATCCGGTGTTTAGCTTATTTATCAAGCTATCCAACATGCTTTTTTTTTAACACTGCTTTTTATCATTCACTCATGTGTGTTCTTAAGTATCCTATCACCTCGAACTATAAGCAAATCATTAATCTAGTTCGGGCTTGCTGCTGGTTGCTTAACTAGAATATTGTAGTTTCTAGGTTCTAGAATCTATCTTTTCATACAGACTCTTCGCAGCTCATGGATTCATTATGATAATACATATTAAAGGATTCCGTCTATGGTTATATGTCACTTTAATCCGTGTATCGCGCAGTAAGCCTTATTTTGTTTTGTCTGTGATTCATTGCTCTCCTTTCAAGTTGCTTTCCCATTTGTCTTTTTTATCTTACTTCGTCATATTGAGCCTTACAAATTTTTATTTGGTTACTTTTCGGCTTTCTAATCAGGAAGTTGATACTATCATAATTTTATCCGAATGTGCCTATTTCCTCCCTTGTTAAAGTGATATTCATAAAGGCTCAAGGGGTTGCTGGTGACCTCTTAGCTGAGGTCTTGACCACAGTAATGTTAAATCCCACTCGTTACTGGACGGTATCGAAGCTATCATATCTACCCGAATGTTTAATATGTATTGTGCCTTGCTATCCCCTTTTCTCTCTAAAATAGTGAAAAATCGCATTCATAAATATTAAAGCTCTCCTTACTAACGTAGAAATATTAGAAAAGAAAGTTTAAAATCTGGTTCGCATTCTTTCCAAGCAGTCCTCATTAGCTCGAATTTTAGTTTTTACTCGTAAATAGAAGGAAACAGAAACATTATTACCGTGCTATTGAGAATTGTTGGGCTTTATTGTTGTCTTTATTTCGCTAGTTTTGTTGATCGTCTTTGTAGTGTTAACAATTTAGCCGTAGCTGTAGCAAGGTATCATATTATAGATATTAGAACCTTTTATAAATGTTTACACTAAATTCATACCGCATTTTCTTGCTTTCTTTAGTATGTGGATGCGCTTAAGTCGACGATTCATGACAATTTAAAGCAGCTTGCTCATGCACCCAGTGTCCAATTTGTGGACATCAACGACAATTTCCTTGAGACCTTCGAAAATGACGCTGAAACCGAAGAGGAACAGGAGGAAGAGTAAGTTACCGGTTTATTATGCATACATACTAGTGAAGATATTCTGGTGATTGCCTGTTTGTAAAACTCATATTTAACAGGTGTGTGTATTTTCTTGTACGTATGTTCGTAAGGAGCAAGCAATTTAAAAATTTACTATGGTGAAATTTCATTATACTAGCATTCGTCAATTTTGATAATCCACAACCTTACTAACTGTATAAAGGTATTTTGGGGCTTATCCAAATGTGAAAATCTTCCCTTGTTCACAAATGAATTATATAAACTTATGCTTTCATCTTGTATTGCCTGCTTTGATTTTTACTTAATGAATGGAGAGGAGTCATTTTAACCAATTTGATGCCTCCGTTTTACGATTAGTTACCATAATTAATTTCTGTTTTAGAGAAGACAGGAAGGCGGAGCGAAAGGATCTCTAGGGTGACAATACATTCATCTTTGTACAGTTATGTACCAATAGCAACGACAGGTTATGTATTTGTGGTTACTTTTAACATGAAACAATATTTTACATGTGTGTATCTTACCTGTGTAATTATATGTTTTTGTATGAAAAAAGTCTAAGATGTATTGCATTTTTTTACTCCCTTTTGTAATTAAGTCGGCATGACCAATGGCTTAAATCTTGCAGATGCTGTTAAACAAACCATTTCGTCCCAGGTTAGAAGAAAGTTAAGATAAAGGTCACAATAGGTTAGCCGTTTATTCCCCTTACATCCTAACTTTCTAGTGTGATAAGTCGAATAAATTTCGACAAAGTCTAAAATAGAATTTACGGCTATGAGTTAATGTTCGCTATGTTCGAAGCCTACTAATAAGTTGATTCAACTGAATGGTTTGTCATATCGTCTCGATTTATGTCACTTCTAAAAGCCGAGAATATCTAGGATGATCCTGACATAGCGCAGCTCACTAGAAATGACTCATTGAAATCTCCATCATTTTTTTATAAGAAAACACCTCCACATGTTTACGAATAGGTCTTGATTCCAGACCGTCTCACAACATACTTCAGATGAAGTTTTTCATTTCGTACCTGCTTGTTATTAGTCATATACTATCCAGACTGCATTTCTTCTGTCGTCAATTTTGTCCCGTTTGTCTATCTAAACACTTTTAATGGGCAGATTAGTCAAAATTAGGCAATGTGTAAAGTATCGCCATTGAACCGAATGAATCGGCTGTTTGAGATTAAATAACAACCTTATTAGATAAAGGCGACCTACGTCCGATTTCATTATGGCTAGTTTTGGCTGTAAAACGCCCTAAAACGAAATAACATGGGAAAAACCATTATTAGTAGGTATCCACATAAACAAGATTCAGTTGGGGAGCAGTCTTCTACAAATGCACAAGATTTATTAAAAATTCATTAATCAGTCTTTTTCACAGCCACAAGCGCCATGCACCTCGGTGATTGCACAGGATCAAACAGTCTCACAAGTGTTGCATATCCAACCTCCGAACAGCTTTCCAAACTCCACAGCCTATCCGCAAGTATCAATGCTTCAAGCAGCGGTTGAACAAGTTGCTGTAATGCCGTCAGCCCCGGCAAAAGGTCCCAAACTTTCTCCCCACCTTGCGCCAACCAAGTTAACTCCCTTACGTCGATGTGTGCTGTACAGTCACACTTGGCAATGGCTTCCAAACTTCGCCAATGATCAATCAGTTCCGGGAATGGTTGTTTAATAGAATTCAGATCTGATTGACTGGGAAATGTAATAACAGCAGGATGGCGTGTAAGGCGTTTAACTGAAGAAACATTTTCCAACGGAGCTGAACGAGGGTTGAGGTGAACTTCGAGAAGGGATCGAATGAAAACTCGAACTCGGTGCTCGTAGATTTCAGAGGGACTCCATTGTGACCACTGTTGAGGAGACCATTGGCATGCTAACCGGAGCGCTACGGTCATTTTTAGAGACTTTTCAGTTGAGAGTGGGCAGCGTTGTAGAGCAGAACGTAACTCCGAACTGAGGGGAAACTGAAAAATGGAAAATGTTTAATCTGTTTCCTTCATTGTTTCATTTTCCTTTTTTTTCCTCATAATAAGCGGGAATCATATATCAGAAAATTACATTCT
The DNA here is from genome assembly GCA_900708905.1 of Hymenolepis diminuta. Classification (NCBI taxonomy): domain Eukaryota; kingdom Metazoa; phylum Platyhelminthes; class Cestoda; order Cyclophyllidea; family Hymenolepididae; genus Hymenolepis; species Hymenolepis diminuta. The sequence goes on from CAADRB010000007.1 coordinate 48,777, forward strand.
ATGAAAAATATTTTGGGTTGATGTGCTATACTAAAAGATCTTTTAAGTTCAAGGTAAATGAGAAAAGGTGCAAAACCAGCCGAACTTTAATCTTATGACCTTGTCATATCTTGATGAGAACTGACCTTTATCAACCATTGCCGTTTATCTCCGTCCGCACTTCCAACTCAACCGGAGACCTCCTTTTCCCCTCATTAATAACGCCCCTGTAAACATGGATGGATCGGAGATTGATTGGCTGCTTGAGTACCCAATAACTAGAAGTTAAACAACCTATTTATCAGGCACAAGTATGGGAAAAAACCCAGTGTTCGAGGAAAGATTTTTCATAACTTCTATTCAGGACAACGAAAATACTCGATCCTCATATCGACCACTTATATTAGTCCAGCTTTTACTTTTCCACTTTTCCTTCATCGGCTTGATTGTTATCCAGATACAATCACTTGTAATACTTTGTAGCTTTTTTCTTGATTAAATTCGCTTAGACCTAAATTTAAGTCCTGGAAAATATAGGTGATCCGAGATCTAGTAAGCCCCATAATATCAGGTTGCAAAAAAAGCTCTGTCCATTTTTTAAATTTGAATTAAAGTGAAAATTTTGTCAAAAATACGTTTATTTAGTATCCATTTTTAAACTACATCTTATCTTGCCATTAGCTTTCTTATTCCTCCCTCATAGAGTTTAGCCAGTTCGGACCCAAAAAAAAGAAACCAGTTTCTCCATTTCCATCTCTTCTCTTGAAGTAGGCCTCATTAAATCCCATTCAATGATTCTATAAGCTCCTGAAAAGATGACAATCGGTTGGTGCAAGATCGATAGCACATTCTCCCGACATGGTGCGTGATGCATGACTTCACAGACAAATTCTTCAACGCGACTTTCGGTTGCTCCTGAAGTGTGGGGTCTGACATTGTCATAGTGCAGAATCATTCCTTTTCGATCCATCAAACAAGGCCCTTTTTCCTTCTTTTAAACTGCTTTTAAACGAATTACCTGCTGACAATAAACTTCACATGTTATTGTTTGGATGTCACTCATTAGTTCATAATAAACAATTCTCACCCACCACCCAATCCCACCACACACACAAAAGAATTTTCTCCGAGTGCAGTCCACTTCTCGATTTGGAAGTGGAATTGGCTTTGAACCACTGTCTTGACTTAGCCAGTGTCTTTTGCGCTTAACATTATTGTAAAGAATCCACTTCTCATTGTTGTCAGTCATGATTCGGTCTAAAATAGGTGCCCGAAGTTCAGTTCACGAGAACACAGTGAAACACAACAGGTCACACGCCCGTTGATTGCTTGTTCATTTCCGACAAATCCCATTTCCCATGTGGGAGCCATTTCATAGTCTTTGAGACTTTCCCGGCCAAGTCTTTTCATTTCCCTATATATGATCATATGGCGGCTTACGTGAAAGGTTTTGCTCGGTTGTCTAGTAATGCAGGTTG
>CAADRB010000007.1:50283-64357 GCA_900708905.1 Hymenolepis diminuta
ACGTGAAAGGTTTTGCTCGGTTGTCTAGTAATGCAGGTTGGATTTTCATCAATGGTAACTTGCAGTTGCTCAGAATTGAGTTTATCTGAGCATCCTGCTCTCGGTTCGTCTCCTGTCTTTCAGGCTGAAGTCATCCTTTTTGAGACATGAAGGTGAAAACCACCTTCTACAGGTCTTTTCATTCAAAACGTCATTTGCATAAGTGTCTTTGAGTGTTTTTGCTGCTGAGCTCTCCGTATTCCCCTGATGAAATTTAAACAGTAAAATATGCCTGATATGTTCTTTATTTGGAGTGTACATTAGGGCTAGAAATAGTTATTACTATGGATAATTATCGCACAATCTGAAAGAAATAATATTTTATTAATTACCGTAGATAAGCACACAACATTAACAAGCTAAACTGAAGTAATCGTGCCCTAACCACATAGCTCAAACATTGGACAGAACTTCTGTTACAACCTAATACGTAAGGACCATTAAATGGCACAGATTTAAAGCAGGTGAAACTGGTCTATGAAGAGATTTATGAGGCGATATCTCAATGAATCAATAGAATCAGCAACAGATTTCTCCAAAACCTAACTCATGAATGAAACATACAGATTAAAAATGGATTGTGATCCTGCAAGACCCAATACGCTTAGACGTAAGTGTATTAGTGGTATTACATTCGAGGAGGGAGATGTCCACTCTTAATAACGGTTTCAATAAAATGACGAACTTTCTCTTTTCAGTTTCAACAAGACTACAACTTTGTTAACGGTCACTTTTCGCCTTCCTTACTAGAATTATAATTCGATCGCCTCTCTAATATGGAAAGGTTCAGTATTTTTTCTCATTCTTAAATGTAGAAAGGTTTCTCACAGGGTAAAAAATAATGGCTCTATTCTAAAACATGTTAAAATGTCCAAAAACGCACCTGGTTATTGGCACACTGCAAAGTTCGAAAATCAGTTGTTTCAATGAAAATAGATTAAAGGACTACATGCTCAGGTCGAAACAAAGATCACCAAGAACAGCAGTGTAAAACTCAAGATCACAGGTTCTATAGATTCAAGAAATTGCAGAGGAAAATTCTTTTCAAAACTTCATTAAAACAGCAACGGTTTAGAAATGACTCATCTGACGGGATCACTAAAACATTGATAAATTCTGATCCTACCAACTCGACAAAATGCCCCTAGATATCATATCTAAGAATCCTGTTCAGAAATAAGGCAGTTACTCCAAAAGACTTAGTAAATTAACAGATTTAGAAAGTGGTCTTTGATACTTACCGAAAGACTTTGATTCTCAACCTCACCTTGACATCCGGAATCTCGAAGGGACATTTTATGGTAGCAGCAACTGACGAGAACAATCCCCTGTGCGTTTGAATCCACGTGAAACATTTTCAGAGCTGCCTCGCTCAAATCCCCACAACAGTGAAGTCCACAGAGAATATAACCTGTATCCTGTTTATCTGCATTTAGTACTTTTGAAAGTCTGTGTGAAAAAAGATTCAATTAAAAGTCTGAAAAATGAAACAGAAATGGCCAAAGTAAATACTGTAACTCACTGACTTTTAAACTGATCGATACTAGTTTTTTCAATTCGAGCTAAAACTCGAATAAGACGTTTGTTAGGTTCTTGTTCTTTAGATTCCATATTCAACGCAGTGGAGTGCAGTTTAGGATCAGCTTCCACGGCTACACCTCGAATACTTGAGCAGTTAGCTCCCAGACGTTGCATTACTCTCCGTGGAAGATGACCTAGACCTGAACCAAGGTCGACGAGAACCATGGCTGATAGGGGAAGCTTAACACGATAAAATTTCTTGTTTTGCGAATCCATCCAACTCTCAAAAGGAGCTGTTTGAAAAGTGTTTATCTTGTCACTCTTATAAGGATTATCGACGAGAATCGCTGAATTCTGAAGAAGATCACAGAGAAATGCAGACATGATCTCAATCTCATGGTGCTTTTTCTGTTTAACTTTTCGTGGGGCTGCCTTCTCCAATTCGATATTGTAGGACAAATACCCTGCTGATTCATTAAGACTCAAAACTCCATTGGATGAACTTTGAGACGTAGATGAATCAACTATAGGAGGTGTGTTGGATGCTGATTGGATAAGCTCTTGGGTTAAAGTCAAGCATTGAGAAGCGAATGCTTTAAGAGATACCGGCCAGGATGATGGAGCTTTACCACTTATGATAAATTCCTATTATGTAATTAATAAATGAAGAGAAATTAAACTCAAAAACAAATCTAACAATTACTAATTTAATATAAAAAAGAAATATTTACTTGTAGATCAGTTATTTTTCCACTGGACAAAGCGTCTGCCCAATCTTTAGGACATGCTTCAGTAGGATCTAAATTTGGGCATGTTAAAAGTTCAGTCCATTTGAATGTGTATAACCAGGAGTGAGCCGAGAGAAGGGATAGAACTCGATCGAGCAAATTGTCACGAGACTAGTATTGGAATAGACCAATGCATAAAAATCCATAAATTACCATCAACAGAATAAATATTTATATTGTAAACAAAGTGACAGATCCGAGAGTCATAAAACGATTGAAATAGACATGTGCAAGCTGGAATGATGCAAGAACAAGAATTCACACGATCTATAGGAACATTGAGTACAAATGCGATAAATATACCGATGCCCGATTGCAAACTACTTAAAATATATATCAGAAAAAAGCCAAGGCAAATTAATTAAAATTTACAAGCATTATTAATTTAGACCCTCAATAAATCCTTAAAAGTACCATAATTGACTACAATAATCTGATCTGCTTTGCAAAGATTAAATATCTTGATAATAGTACAAGAAACGAACAAGAGAGAACCATAAATACGTACATCATCCAAGATATATGGTTTTTTATTTAAATAATCACAATTCTAAGATTATCTTCACAAAATAATCACGTATAGCTCACAACTGTCGAGGAAGATCAAATAGTAAGTGGCTAGCCAATGAAAGCCGTTAACCAATTATTTCTCTGTCAGTTTAATACGGTTCCTTCGTCACATGAATTCATATTTATTGCGAAAATGTCTAGAATTATTATAATAATTAACAGCCAAAGAAACATTTCTAATATCTTTTTACATATTTATTTGCAATACGCGTACAATCCTCCTGTACCACGATTGATGCAATAACTTTCTATTCAAATAGAAATATTTCGAAAATTATATGTAACCGAGTCATTGCGATGCTAAATTTTTGAGAATTTCACTCAAGTCAAAGTAAAATGAGGCTGCATTTTTGAGTAACAATTAATCTATTACAACTTTTTTTTAATTGTTGTACTTGCGAAATTTATGCAAACAAAAATGGATCACTTCAATTTGTTATATTCTCCATTTCAGAATAATCATTACTCTGAATGAATTGGAAAAACAATCAAGTATACCCGGTCCTAACAATGAATACTTTCCTGAACTTTCAAATGTCTAAAGCAATGGGCACACGTTATTTTTACACATTATTGGAATCCTGGGTCTTAACTTGTATTCTTACCCTGAGTGTCTGTTCAGCACCATTTTACTTAGTCTATATTTACACCCTTTTCGAGCACTTTGGTGCAAGTGGTCTCTTCTTCTAGCAGTACGGTTCTTTGAGTTCAACAATTTTCTTATAAGAATACCGTAATAAGTCTATCAGATAATTACCATGTCTTTTCGCATCATTTCTGATCATTTGGGTTTTGTCCCCGACAAGTTTATACATCCCGAAATGCTTTAATCAAATTCTCAATATAGAGCCCAAATTAACTCAATTGACATTCCTAAGTAACAGTGACCACTTCAAACTTCTCTGACCGCTAATCTGCTTAACAAATAGAATGATTCTCAACCTATAAAAGACCTGATTTATATATGCCAATGAGATGGCGACCAAAATATTTTCGAAAGGTCTACGATATCATGGACTTCTTTATTATGTTTGTAATATCGTTAGGTCTATCGGGGTTACATCGATCGAATATTTGGAATAAGTCTAGTCACTCTTGTCGACAGATCAGTTCAGAGGTGGCAGGCAAGCCACCCTAACTTATTAATAAGTTAGGTTAATAATACAAACATTTCTCCTGCGAACGTCAGTCATGTCTCGTCGTCGGTGTCTCGATGTGATGATAGACACCTGTTTAGGTATCTATATGCAAACACGCATGCACACAGCGGGACCGCCTGTGGATACTGTAGTGGAGATCTTATCGCCAGGTGTTGATAGACATCTGCTGGCTGTAGCGGTGTTGTATTGGCACAATCGCATTCTCATAATAAATACTCATCGGGTATCTTTTCTAATGTCAGAAAAGGATCAAAGTGATAATATAAGAGTTTTTAAGCATTATTATTTGAAAATCTTGTTTCTAAACAAACTTAACTTATTTGCTATTGCTTAGTTTAACTTTATTAACGATAACAAACAAATAGCACAAAAGATAAAAATAATACAAATATAGATAAGAAGTTCCTTCGAGAAAAATGGTATTTGAAATTCGCAAAGTTACAAAAGCATCAGATGAACAAGAAAAAAAGCAAAATGGCTTCAATCGGGAGTTTCTTCTTTTCCTATGGTAATGCAAACGGACTTTCTGTTGAACTGAAGAGAAAATGAGCTGATACTGATTATTAAGTCGAACTACATCTTGCTTAAGAAATGCAATATTTAATTCATGGGAAAACAACCACAATTATAGCAAGCAATAATATTTCCTTATGCTGTTCAAACAAGACTATCTCTAATGTAATATAATTAGGTTAAAAATTATATCGAAATTAATGATTTAACTCAACTACCACAGATTCAAATAATAATAATTTCTTGTTAGAGGAACACAATTTTTCAAGTATACGAGGGTGATATAAATCATGTCATATAAGTGGTCCATTTTAACTCGCCTTAAGAGCCATTTCATTATTGGGATTTCCTTCTAAACCGCCGATTTCTTTTTCGTTTCCTATTTCCTTCACGCTACTTATATCTTTCTCATCAGCATTCATTATACCTTGTGATGGAGGAGATAGCTTTATTGGAATTTGATCGGGAAAGACAGGCAACATATTCATTTGAGGTGGAGTCTGCGTAGCAGAAGTTGACGCTGTTTGTGTAGGTTCTATAGCTGCCATAGCAATAGCATCTTCATCCGCAAATGACTGAATACCTAAGGCATTTCCAGGGAAAGGAAACGATGTCCACATTGAGTCAGAGCCAGCTAGAACCATAGAAGGTGCCGCTGCCAATGAATCAGAGGTAGTTTGGCATCCGTCGAAGTAGGTAAACTAGAAGGAAAGTCCGCGAAACAAACAGTTAACCAATGTTATAAAGTAGACATCTTCTTCAAAAGCCGATTACTAACACAGTTACTGGAAATAGCTTGCTCCCATGGTGATTCTGTTTCAAGATCTCTTGAACCCTCTTCCTCTTCTTCTCTACTGTTGAATGTCGTCAACAGAGTCGCAGCTGCAATATCAGCTTCGTTTTCATTTGACCCCTCTCCTGTAGTGCTAGTTAAATTCACTTCAGCTTCTGAGACGTTCTCACTCAGTAAGTTAGGGCTGGATGAACCTTTGCAACAGACACAACCCTCGAGTCTATGAGGTCCAGCGGAGGTTATATTGCATCGCGAGGGTATAGACAACAGAGGCGATTCTGCAATTTGTTCCAAACGGAAACTCAGGTACTCATCACAAAGCATACGAATGAGATAGCAACTGTTAAAACTTGACGCCGAACGAAGAGTTAACTCGCGGATGAGTAATGAACTACAATGAAATATATTCGTTATTCTCACTTCTATAAGTGTCGATATATAAAGAACGAAAGTTATAATTACCTGTAATAGTTCCAGACTAACATGAATTGTCTTGCTGCATTGGCCCTTTTAGGCCCAATTACATATTCGTCCGACCCTCTCATCACAATTCTATCAAGCCAGGCAATCAAACAAGCCAATGTAGCATTTGCAGATAGTAGATGCTGAAGTTCAGAATGCAGCTGCACCATTGTCAGCGGGAAACCCATAGATGATTCGAGCTGACTCATCGGTTGCATTGAATCGTTGACAGTTGAATTGAGGAAGGAAGCAATTTTCAGTCGAGTAGGATTATTCACTGAAATTGAATTACTTTTATTTGAAATTTCATGAGCGGTCGTGGAAAGGATCGCAACATTGGCAAGCAGACTGCGTTCAGTAAAAAGTGTCCAGGATGGCAGACAATCGCTAGCCCAGGATCCTTGTGACTATTAGAAATAAAATATTTAAAGTGTGATACATAAATAAGCGAAAACTTGGTCTTGTAGTAATGCATATTTGAGCAATCAATTTACAATGGACAACCATACATGCCCATAACGCGTAGCAGCTGGGTACTGCAAAGCATTCAGTACTGTATCTCATGAACAAATAATAGAAGAGGTAATTGCCATTAAAATTGTGATCACTTACCTCAATACTTGCCAGATCTAATTTCTGAATATCCAAGCGCATTTGTTCCAGCCTTTCAGGTGAATCAAAGATTTGATCAGCTGCTCGACTGAGATTTGCGAGACCAATAACGCGTCGTAGGCCTTTTATAAATCCGCTGATTGCCGTCAATTTACAGTTGATTAAAGTTGGACTCAAGTGACGAATAGCTGAACGTAAGCAGTGCTATAGAGATGAAAGAAATGCATATTATTGCTGCATGTTAACTGACAAATACGGGTTTTGATTTTAAAATTCTTACGAAGAGGACAAAGTATTTCCTAGCTTATCTTGAAACGTGCTCGATAAATGATTAAATCTTCCAATTACGACAACACAATTGGCTGCTAAATGGCATCTCATTTAATTTCCTATCCGTTGGAGAACAACGAGCCTCCTACACGTTGTTTTCTCCCTTTGCAGTTAATATTTCGGTGTATTAATTCTTCATTGCGCTTCCACTAATAAGAGTGACTTCTCTGCATGATTCCTAATCATTTATCATGCATTTTCTGGACTGACAATCATTAATTCCTCATCAGACGCCTGTATGTTTCTTGTAGGCTTAATTGTTTGGTTTATAATACCATAAAATGGCCATCTCTAATTAATACGTATTCTCTATGCCTCTCCGTATCTTCAATTCACAGATATTTTCTCATATGAAACCATGAGAATATTTTTTCTGAGTTTTCCTTAATTTGACTTTTAATGTGTCACCCATATTTTCTTATATTCCAAATGTTCTACCAAAATAAGTATAGAGCTATGAATAACGACTTATTTGTGAGCTTCCACACCTGGCTTGTCCTATTTGTAGTTCAAGACGTACGTATTTTCCTGTCTCTGTATACGATCAGTGAAATGTTTTGAGAGCAAAATTCTCGGCAAACGTTCTACCAAATGATGTGAATTAAAAACTTATTCTTCCCCACACTCTCCATGAATTCTATCGGTCGAGATGTGGTTTCCTAAAATGGGATTAAGTTGAGCGACAGGTAATTCAGGAGTAGAGAGAAGTACCACATAACTCACCTGCATACGCTTAATCATCATTCTAACTGTATGCAGTAAGGATGGCGGCATGGATTTTAGGCTGTCACTGACAATAATTTCAAGTAGAGTTTGATAAAGTGCTTTATCGGCAATTTCCACAAACAGACAAAGGCACTTTCGATTGTTTATCAATGCAAGTTGCATTTTGTTCAAACGAGTTTCCGAATTACTATGGCTGTTATTACCAGGATCCTTCTGTCCCTACAATTAAGCCATGCCTATTTAGTAACTATAGATATATTTAAGTATATAAATTAGTTAAGTCATTTGGCTCTCATAATTACCAAATCTTTCGTCAACACATCACAAGGGCTCCAAAATCTTTGCCAGATGTTTCGTAATTTCTCTAATTGTGGAGTTAAAATGGCTTCATACACCTCGGCACAATGCTGTTCGTAGAGCTTGACAAATTGAATTGTTGCTACACGTTCTGGTATCTCTGCTTTCACTTGCTTGGAATGGTTGCCTGTGGCGTCCATGGAAAGATCAACGGGGAAGGAATCTAGTTTGTCGAATGAGTGAAATTAATTACTAGAACCACTTCTATAAATTGTGGAGAATGTCAAAAATTTCGTCAGTCTTTTAGATAAACTTTTGTTAACAAATGGAAATGAAATACCTAAATGTAAAACTTATAATAATACGAACAAACTTCCTAAGCCCATTGATAGAAATGTTAACAACATTAGGATATAAGACAGGCATCTTGAAGCCGCGCTTTTGAGAAACCTGCTTTTTGTCATCCACTTTGCTAACCTGAATTAATCAGAGTGGTTGGGCTATCACATAACTGGATGTGCACCGATGCTTACTGATCTCATGATCTCCTAATCTGCAGACGTGTATGATGACCAGTGTAACATGGATTTACTGAGTTCATAAAGTCATTGAAAGATAAGAAGACAATGTTTTTCTGCTATGAGATTTACCCTCCTTATATCCTTTTATAATACTATTTGCTCATTTTTTAAGAGTTCATTATGGTAGGGCAAATAGTGTTAACTTACTTGATCCTGGACTGAGATCGATTCCAACTAGCTGACAAAGATCCATGAAGTTTGGTAGATTGGGTTGCTGATTTCCAGAGCCGAAGTAAAGGCGATCCTCATTTCCCATACCTTGCTCATTTAGAGCGGTTAGATGCCTACAAAAATGCATGGTAGTATTAAAGCTAACTAGTGTAATTAAATTTGTATCATTCCAGAGTATGAAATGAGAGTATTTTGGATAATAGAGAGAGAACAGAAGAATGTAAATAAACAATATGTTTTAGTGACATTATTATTAATTATAGTTAATCTAATTATTTGAAAGCAGATGATCAAAAATAATTTTTAATAAACCTTAGCAAAATCCGCTTTCTTTAAATACTATCTGAATCCATAATTGTTCATAACAAGCCTATAACGCTCAACAATGAAGCCGTGATAAATAGATACACAATTTAATAAATTAACCGGGAATAAAATAATCTACAAGACCTACCCGCTGGCAATCGTCAAATCAGACGGTTCCGTTTCTTCTGCAACACCTTCAGCACCCTTCCAGTCATACAGTGATGAGGAACTACCATTCTTTATGCCTTTTATAGTGTCATATGGTCTAAATGCAGACGTTGAACTCGTTGACGCCGGTGCTTGTTTTACGCCTAATAGGATGGAAGAAGTAAAGTTTAAAGTGCTTATGAAAACGAGAAAATAATTACAAAGTGATAACATTCTTTAACAGTTCACTATATATCTTTTACTTTATGGAGCTAACGCCTACCAGTATCTGCATACGTTCAACTTATGAAAAAATCATCGGTTAAATTTATTAATACGGTTTAATATCAGTGCATGCAACATAATTAGAAAATGTATTTCGAACAAATAAGGTTTCTTACCACCTCCAGAATACAAGTTATCTGATCTCGATTTGACCATAGTTGGCAAATTGGATGATCGGGGATTCGCATATCTATCCGACAGGAGTGTCTGAATATGTCCAGCTGTGTTGTTTGCTCGAATGGAACGAAATTTGGAGAAAACATTTGAAGACGTAGATGCCGATGTAGAATTACCTCCAGAATAAACAGCTGAATGATTTTGATACTTTTGCATCCTATTAAATATAAAAAATATATATAAACTTAAAATACTTCATTTCCAATGCAGATTGAAGAAAGCGGTTAAAAGACCAATTTTTGGAATTAACTTTTATGCGAAAAAACTGTGTTGTCTTTTCGTTCCATGTGATTCTGATTCAGTCAATCAAATCATAATGCGCTCTAATTAACGGAAGACATGTTTGGAGGGAAGGTGGGGGAGGAGGGGGAGGGAGCGTGTGTGAATCAATCACGAATCTGAACATTGCAGTAAGCTCACTAGGGTTAACCTCAATATCATACTTCTCGTGAGAATATAGACAACTCAGTGCCTGCTTTATTCAAACAAATTAAAATTCATAGCGCCGTGACTTCATTGTCCACTTTCTCTTGACCTTTTTCCCATTTATTATTTCACAGAACGTCCGCTATCAACCTTATCCAGACGCTTTCACGTGGTTTAGATTTGCAAAATTTTTTTCTGCATTTCCATGAACAATAACAAAAGGTTTTTTCTAAAATGGGGTAGTTTCGGCAAAAAGATTGCCTTCGACAAATTATTTTACAATCAAAAATGCAAACGTTTGACAAGGAAACCTTCAAAACATACCAATTTGAAGCTGGTCTATTTTCTTTTGCATTATTTAAACTTGAACTTGGTTTTATGCGGATACCATAGTAATGGTATTTTGAATTGCCCCTAAAATAAAGTTGCATTCGTTGAAACAATAATGTAGTAAACTTATCATCCTTTAATATTTGAATTTTTTGATAAATAATTGAATTGATCATTATCTCTAAAATAAATTCAAAACTCAAGTTTTGAAAATGTCATATGATCGCCATCTTGCAGACGAAAAATAACTTTCAAGATTCATAATCTACTTTTATAATTGATATCAATGTCGTCGAAGAATTAAACTGGTTGTAAACAAACCGCATACCTAGTTCCAAGCCTACGAGTTCGAAGACCAACAAAGACGGATCGGATGAGTTTTCCGAATGAGGCGGGATTCATTGGCTCTAGCCAATAATCCAAGCAGTGATTGAGATAATGCGAGTAGAGGAGACTTCTCGGGAGACTAACTCCTTCAGCTGTTTCATAGTTCTGGAGAAGCCAATGCACCTGAAACCATGTACGATAATTATCATTAAAAATACAGTTAATTTGTTTAAGTGTCAATGAGAAAATATAATTATGTACATTAGTACTATTCTTTCCTTGATAAAATTAATATTAATTTTATATTTTCTTCCAATTACTATTGAAAATAATACTTATCCCAGAAATTGTTTACGTGAACTAATATGAATTACGGTATAATTCGAATTGAACTGTAATAAGTTTTCGCTATAACAAAGAGAACTTGTGTTTTCCTTCTTTCTGAGTGGGATATCGGTTTGTAGATTATAAAATAAAGAAAATGAAGCATTCTATAAAACATGCGTGTTAGCCCTTTTGTTCGCGCTGCTTAATTGTCTGTTGATGAAATCTTAGTGCTAGCTCATCACGCTACGCAGAACATCTAACTCAGCTCAATTTATCTTAATTTGGCCATTCATATCCTCGTTTCCGCTTACACGGTGCTGACGCCCGTCCCTTGCTATTCCAATACGTAATTCATCCTCCGAATCCTTTACCTTTTTCCCTCTCATTCCAACTCAACTCTCTGTCTTACGATTTGGGAAAAGGTTCTCTATAAGACTTACATGGTCGAGCTCCGAAAATAGTTCGACTGACAGGATTTTGTGCTATTTTAATGGCATATTGATGCTTATCTGGGGACTCACTGTTACAGGACTAGCTCTGGTAGAATGGTGCCGCAGGAAGCGTAGATAGTACTGTCCATAGTTGCTGTTATTAGTATTGTTCTGATGGGCCATTCTTGCGATCATTGAAGTTTTTGCAGACAATTCCGAATTTATCAGAACGGAATTCGATCCGTGGACTGACAGTGGCGTAGATATATCGACAGGTGGAATTACTCTTGGAATCTGCTGAGATTGTTGATTCATCAGCTGTACTATACAATAAAATTAACAAATTTTCCGTTACAAAGAACAAGGTTAATTTTTGAGCATTTTGTAATTATGGAGCAACTTTATTCGTGCTATCAGATCTATATGTTCACTAAAGAGGTTTCTAAACCTCAAGTGAAATAACTAGTTTGACTTATGTATTGAATATAGCCGAAGACGAACCTTAACGAATGTGTATGAAAAGTACTGCTGAACCATATTTTGACTTATGTGCCACATCTCCTAACCGTCGCATAACGGTCTTATACTCGTTGATTATTTGATAACCGACGTCGCTTGTTATTGGCTTAGTCTTTGTGACCGCACTCCAACACGAATACTTTGTTCCCTTTCTCCACTTTTTCAAAAGCTGTCTATCTTAACCGATGCACCTCTACTACGTCCTAGTCGTATGATCAATGCTGATTGGCCCATACCTGGTGATTTGGGTAGCCAACGCTCTTGGTCAATTCCCTTCAACGAAAGAAATGGTAGATTACTATTTGCTCATAACTGTGGCTCTAGGATAACTTCTTCCAAGGCAAGTGCTGCGAACACTTCTCCTAATGGGTTTAGAAAGTTTGGTTTATAATAGCCAAACGATTCTTTCTAATTCCATAATAAGAAGTCTTAAAAGATAATGTAATTTTAAATTAGAATGGAATGATGCAGCCACCATTTTTTAATCTTGACCAATTTGAGATTAAATATTTCTCTAGTTTTGAAATAAATATGACGATGAAATTACCGGTAATTTTAAACTTTCGTTCATGAAAATCAGTTTAATAGTGTTCCAATTGTACCGAATATTAGTCAACCGAATCGAACCTCTCAAGTCCTTGACAGTAAAAAGGATCAAGAGCTGCAATGAAATGAATGAATTTCCTAAGAACGAATTTTTCGTAATGTTTTTTCCTTACCATCCCGTAAAATGATAATAATTTTAACCCTGAATCATATTTAATAGGAATATTGAATTACTACTTTTACCTCTCAAAAGGATCGAACATGTATATTTATATATTGAATATATTTATATATCTATTTATTTCCAACTTATCACAATATATTTCAGGGCATTTACTTGGCCAAGGTTAAAAGTGAATTCAAGAAATACATCATTGATTGTATTTCGTACCTCTCTTGGGATAAGCGAATGCTAAATGGCTGTCTTTCCTTCCCAACACCCTGAAATTATCGTAATCTACCCAAGGATGATCGCCCCAACTACCTAAATATAAATATTTCAGTTTGAAATTTTCAGCTAAAATTCTCTTGATACGGAAACAGAATTTTGATGTAGGCGACAAAATTCGGCATTTAACTACTTAAAAACACATAAATCCCTGGTTGAACTTGTTTTTATTGTGATACAAGAAACTACTCAACTTACTTGGAAGTTAGGTGATTGTAGAAACACTGAAGGTATTGTTTTGCCAATAGAGTATTAAAATTTAAACGAAGGTTCAGGAAGTTTACGACTTACCAATTGCTCTGTGGTCGAAGTTACGAATGATTAATCAAGCTTTTTGGCGGCCACCTGCTAACAATAACTTCCGTCTAGATTGATAATTAAAGTTTGAACGCGTGTAATTAGTACCTCAATTACGTTACGCTGACAACGATCAATAGATCTTTGATGACGCATATCTAAGACGTAATTAGTAAATTTCAGAGTAAGAGTAGACAGAGTTATATTTTATTCCTGTAAACATGCAACCATAAAACAAACTAATATCAGTTGAAAATTTACTATTTTTTTGTAGCTATTTTGAGTGTTTTCTTACCTCTTAAGTGGCTTTTGAAATTAAATATAACAAATTTTATGGTACATTTGATTTAAATTTTGATTTCGTCGACTAATTGTGAATGGGAAGAAAAAGGTAAAATTCGTTTACACACTTTTCACTCTACTGGAATCACCTAGAAGAACTTGAAATCAAGATGAATTTCCGGAAAATATTTGACAGAGAAGATACTACATTGCCCAAAAATGCCGTCGAACCACCATCTACCGAGATTTAGTGTTGGTCAGGGAGACTACAAGTGGACGTCAAGTAGGTATCGGTGAGATGGAAGGTGAATTTTAGGCGACAAATCCAACAAAAAATTCCAGTCTTCGCAACTTAAGGAGAGTGGTGATAAGAAATAAAAGCTATGTGTAGACGTCTCATATCCTTATAAATCGAGGTGAATCACATGAATTCATGTCATCTAGATTTTTCATATGAAGATGATGAGAAGATGAGACGATGATACCGGAGGTCAAGTGAATTGGAGTCCCCTAACTCCTTGGCTTTCGATCCTACTTCCTCAGTTACATTATAATATTGAAATTTATATTCTTCCTTCCTAAGTGTCAAGATGCTTCTCCTTAGTTAAACATTATGAAACTGCTTTCATTTACCATAACTAATGGACATATAATTTTTATTAT
>CAADRB010000007.1:64559-89612 GCA_900708905.1 Hymenolepis diminuta
AAGCATTGAATTGGATAGTTTCTGTCGTTTTTAATTTACTTAATAAATATCTTCTAAATGAAAACTTAATGATAACAATACCTTTCGGAGGATATTCTTACGTCAGCATCACCAGCCCGAGCCACTTCTACCGATTTAGAATGCACTTTGGTCGACTTTAATTTGAACGAGATTTCATTACAAAAGGGTGGATTTTTGCGAATATACATGAAAAAGGTAAATTAATGTATGATTAGCAATAGTGGGAAAAATATCTAATACGAAGAACAATAGTTTCTCCTGTTGAAAACCGAGTGAAATGAGCGAAGAATCAAACACGGGGACTGTCCGTGTCGTTGACTTGCCTGTACAGTTAACAGAATCTTACTTCATTTGAATACTATCAAGGTGTGACAGAAGTTCTGTCCAATGTTTGAGCTATGTGGTTAGGGCACAACTATTTCAATTTAGCTTGTTAATGTTGTGTGCTTATCTACGGTAATTAATAAAATATTATTTCTTTCAGATTGTGCGATAATTATCCATAGTAATAACTATTTCTAGCCCTAATGTACACTCCAAATAAAGAACATATCAGGCATATTTTACTGTTTAAATTTCATCAGGGGAATACGGAGAGCTCAGCAGCAAAAACACTCAAAGACACTTATGCAAATGACGTTTTGAATGAAAAGACCTGTAGAAGGTGGTTTTCACCTTCATGTCTCAAAAAGGATGACTTCAGCCTGAAAGACAGGAGACGAACCGAGAGCAGGATGCTCAGATAAACTCAATTCTGAGCAACTGCAAGTTACCATTGATGAAAATCCAACCTGCATTACTAGACAACCGAGCAAAACCTTTCACGTAAGCCGCCATATGATCATATATAGGGAAATGAAAAGACTTGGCCGGGAAAGTCTCAAAGACTATGAAATGGCTCCCACATGGGAAATGGGATTTGTCGGAAATGAACAAGCAATCAACGGGCGTGTGACCTGTTGTGTTTCACTGTGTTCTCGTGAACTGAACTTCGGGCACCTATTTTAGACCGAATCATGACTGACAACAATGAGAAGTGGATTCTTTACAATAATGTTAAGCGCAAAAGACACTGGCTAAGTCAAGACAGTGGTTCAAAGCCAATTCCACTTCCAAATCGAGAAGTGGACTGCACTCGGAGAAAATTCTTTTGTGTGTGTGGTGGGATTGGGTGGTGGGTGAGAATTGTTTATTATGAACTAATGAGTGACATCCAAACAATAACATGTGAAGTTTATTGTCAGCAGGTAATTCGTTTAAAAGCAGTTTAAAAGAAGGAAAAAGGGCCTTGTTTGATGGATCGAAAAGGAATGATTCTGCACTATGACAATGTCAGACCCCACACTTCAGGAGCAACCGAAAGTCGCGTTGAAGAATTTGTCTGTGAAGTCATGCATCACGCACCATGTCGGGAGAATGTGCTATCGATCTTGCACCAACCGATTGTCATC
Organism: Hymenolepis diminuta; assembly: GCA_900708905.1. Taxonomy (NCBI): domain Eukaryota; kingdom Metazoa; phylum Platyhelminthes; class Cestoda; order Cyclophyllidea; family Hymenolepididae; genus Hymenolepis; species Hymenolepis diminuta. The sequence goes on from CAADRB010000007.1 coordinate 66,032, forward strand.
TTTTCAGGAGCTTATAGAATCATTGAATGGGATTTAATGAGGCCTACTTCAAGAGAAGAGATGAAAATGAAGAAACTGGTTTCTTTTTTTGAGTCCAAACCGGCTAAATTTTATGAAGAAGGAATGTTTTTCGTACAGATTCCCGGTTTTATTCGATAGATTCAAATATAAGAATGTGATACTAGTATTTTTCATTTAGTGATGAATTTAGTGTATTTATAACTGACCGATATCAACTACTCGATTATCTGAACGGTCTTCGAAGAATATGACCGCCAAGTCTGTATTATTAAAGTCAGCCTTAATTCTATTACCACACACAGAAGTAGCAGCAGTGCTCTTTCCTACATCTAATTATGCGTTTAATTTATAGCGTCCACTTAGGCATTACAATGCATGACATATATTCTATACAGTTCTTAGTAGGTATTACTGAATGCAATAAAATAAAGACTGTATCAAGGATACGATTCGAACAAGGTATGTACGACATTCAATATTATATTTATGGAGGAAGGAGAGTCATGAAAATAGGGGATTTCGGTCTGTAAAACTCGAGTCATGATCGACGTCAATTTGTCCATAAAGATTATTCCGCTCAGTTAAAATTCAGCAATAGAGGCTCCTGTTTTAAAGTGGATCTGATATAAGTGGAAAACATACATCCAAATTTACCGATTTCAAAAGACTGGATGGTGTTGGCAATTTCATTTTAGGTTTTACAGAACTGTAATTTGAACACATTACACATTATTTTTAATTGCAAACAAACTTGCAAGGTGAAATATATTGTTTTTTTATTTCCAAATTATGCTATTCGGCACGCCGTAAGATTTCCGTTTTTCATTCTGGACCTTCATTTTCGATAAACTAAAATCTATCATTCAAGAAATATTCAATTTGCATTATAACTCAGTAAAACTGAAAAGTGAGGGCTGTTGAGTTCATTTCGTCTCTCAAGTATCCCGTATAATCTGCGCTGCCTACGTAAGTACCCGACATTTAGCTCCCCCATCCACCTCTCCCGTCCCCAAGCCCAAAGATAGCAAGAACAGGTCACTCTCGTAATATCAAGTATATCATTTTGTGTACCATTTACATCAACTACATAAACAAATTAGTTCGAATAAAAGGTCAATATGGAGTCGGATGTTAAAAGGATTGACAATAATGCAACTTAAACGGTGAAATCGCTACCTGCTTGCCTCAAAATAACGTTGAAGGGGAGTATCGTCTTCTTCTATACCAGATTCCGTTGAACTAGGCGATTGCTCAAGGGTTAAAGGGTTAAGTTCGAAATGCCGTGACGAAATAGAATTCTAAAATTAAATGAAGGAATCTTAGACAGATTCAAAGATCAAAACAGCTCTCGATTAAGACATGAGCAAAACCACTGGAACCGTTTAGGAAGCCGATCTTTCCGTACGGTTTATCTACAGTTATCGATCATAAGTTGGAATATAATATTGAAAGACCGTTGAGAACGTTGCTAGACTAATGATGTTATGTTTACTCTGTAGAAAAGAAATGAGTGTTAACCTCCTTGCAGATAAAGTCTCTCAAAAAAATTACAACGATAAGAGCAAAAATTACGAGAAGTCTTTGTGGAGATGAAAGACCAACCGAAGTGTTATTGTGATCCCATTTGTCAAAGGTAGGTGTTTTGTAAAATATAACACTTCCATGCTGTAGTAATGAGGGCAGTCTATTTCCGCTGCTATAATATATCCGCCCACTAGACAACTGGCACTATAGTTGACTCGACCGGAGAATGGATATACGGTTAACCCAAGATATTTTATTAATCAAATGAATTCTATGGGAACACATGTCGTTGACGTTTGGACATCAAAATACAGCTTAACGATGACAATTTTTTCCCAGATAACTATCAAGCTATCAGCAGCTATGTGGGCTAGAGCTCAGATAAGGCTAATGGAAGATTTTGAGACAATCTATGGTAGTCGATTATCCCCAGACAGAACATAAACACCGTGGTTATGACATTTGTTTTGTCGGACTCTAGGTGCCTCGAAATTAGCCCAACTTCAAGCGGATGCTAAACGAATAGCAATCGAAATTTGAATGAATCCTAAAAAGGGATTCTGTATATTGTGTTATCGCGTATCAATCTTAACCAAAAGGCGTTCTCAAAAGAGAAATTATATGTTTGGACTCTGTAAAATGAGCAGGAAATGAAAAGGCACGGGCGAATCGATCGCCACAAACTCAAAGATGATCAGTCAACTTCAGGACTCCTTTTTTGGTGAATGAGTGCTGCAAGAATTATGGTAATGGATGATGGCAGCGAAATCGCATGAAAGCATATCATCCAGATTTTCCGTGTGAAGAGCAGAATGATATAATGGAAGGATAAGTCTAAAGGAATTCCAACTTGAAATAGCAGTCGAACTAATTATTCTGGTTCTCATACGAAGTAGAATTCTATTGATTCCCTGACTCACTTCTATTGTCTGAATAAACACCCTTAAATGTGGTCATATTCCGACTTGGCAAACTTTCTCTTCCCATGAGTTCATATGTCTCCCCACGGTGAAATATTGCTAAACTTTATTGGCCTGCCATGGCAAAAAGCATAAATAAATAAAATGAAACAAATGATGAAACGGGACTGTTCTATTACCAATAAATGTTCTAATTGCCAGTTGATATTTTATTGGTGGCTTATCGATAAACTTATACAACTAAATCACATATCTCCATCATCGTATCTAAAGTCGCACTATGTAGCACAACCCAGTTTCGTTTAATTACATCTAACGCTCTTCCCCTTCCTACCCCATTCCCAGTTCTTCCTAGTACTCCCTCCTCCATTCACCTCCAGTTTATTTCCTCTTGCTCGAATTGCACTTGATTCTTCCGAATTCTACTTCTTCGCATTTAGGTAAAGCTGCTAAATCCCATTGGTAGATTTCTGCCTACTTGTTTCCTGACAAATTATTCTCGACTCACATTCCTTAAAACTAGATTCAGAACTCCGCGATTCAAACGTCTACGCAAACTGGCTGTCTATGTAGATTTAGTGACGTTGAGCTGATGCATTCACATTTCAAGTCTTGTCCACTCACACTGACGAATGAGTCATCCCCACGTGTTCAAAAGTATATTCTCTTCACTTGTACTAATTCATTATCAATGGCATGTATGGGGCCGCAGTGACGAGCCTCAGCGGTATTTGCTTACAGCCTTGCCTGCCAACCAGAATTGTTGTGATATTCTATCTTCTTCTATCATTCATTTTGTTAGAAGATTTGTAAATCTAATTTGGTCCTAAATTATCTCTGCTGTTGGGATTACCACTGCTTTATATTACTCGAGAGAAATACAACTTACTATGCCAGAATCCTGAGACTGTGGAGTCCCTTGCGATACCCATGAATCCAGTGAGTGTGAAGGTAGCTGAAGAGTTAAAGAGAAACTTCCACCTTCTGAGAGCAGAGAAGAGCTATGATTCTGAAATTAAACAAATGTTGAAATTTGACTATTCAATTAGCAATTAATACAACAAGACTAATTGCAATGACGCATTAGTTAATATGTAATTGCCTCTCAGATTACAGTTGTCTAATTTCAATTAGAAATGGAATTCTCCCTAAATTGCCGGTTAATACTGCAAGTTCAGTACACTTCCACAGATGATTTCTTCCCTGAAGACATGCTTGTTTGATAGCATGGTTAACAGTTCATAGTTGCTGAAATCCACTTAAGTGACCCATAAGGGACCCATCTTGATGATTTATTCAATAAAAAGTTCCAATTATTAGGAAAGACTCAAACCCATCAAAATAATTGGAGACATTTAAGGGAAGATTGGGCAAAAAATTCATTTCTGCGGCTAGTATCTAAACTTTATAGTGTCCTATCTGAAGATTTCTCCGGCTTTCACTCAAAATTAGAGACAACGGACGGTAAGCACCTTTAAATAGGAGAATTTGTAATGGCTTTGTGATTGATCTAAAGCTATTACTCTACCTTACATATGGATTTATTCACTATTGTCTACCCAAAATTCATCTTCCCTTACTCAAATTTCACGATCAACATTGATTTCAATCTTGGCCACCATTTTTGCGACTAGCATCTCCTCTCTTTCTGTTCTCCCTGATATAAGCATTCACCAATAATCTCCGTCTCTAAACTCATAGAACTGTCCATCCTTTTTTAAGGATTTACTGCAGTCGGTTAGGGTTGACATAAGTCCTGCATTAAAGATAGGAAAAATAACATACACTTGAAAATCCCGACTGTTGAGTCAATTCCCGTTCCGAGGTATCTGTCGGATACGTTGAAGGCTCAGGAGCACTAGTGGGCATTTCATTTTCGAAAAGCGGGGAGGAATCATGAATCTAAAATCAAATAAGTGATGAAATCACCGTGTTTATTGTGATCTCTCAAATTGCTGAGGATTTTTCATTCCGTCTTACATTTAGGAGAGAGTATGCCTTACAAATTCACCTTCGTTTATGAGTCTGTTAAAATTCTGTGAAAGAGCTCTCTTTGAATCTTATTGAATAAACGTATTCAGCCACTTGCCAGCCTTCTGACTTTGGGGAGGGGATTGAGAGTACAATGAGGCTTGGAATTAAACGGCATGGAGTGTTTGGATGTGCAACGATCCCAGGACTTAAGGTTAGTAGTTTAATACTGGGAACGTCCTAGAAGCAGTAGGAAGCCCAATTCTCAAAGTGTTTATGAATAAAAATGTCTGTTTCAAATTATTAATAATTTTTTTGGGCTTCTTCCTCAAAATTCCACAATTAATTATCAAGTTACTCCAGCCATCTACCTTGCACACTATGATATTCATTCTAATTTACCCTTCCTACCTTATGATATTTATCGAATTGTTAAATTTATCCAGCTCTGTTATTCTTAGCCAATATAATCTCTCCATGTTACACTTCTCCATTTAATAAACATCCGGACACAGTCCCTGCTTATTTTCCTTCTTATTGTGGCTTGTCAATACTTTAGTCTATTCATTATCCCTCTTAAACTATAGTTCTCTACCATGTTTTATTACTTATAATCACTAGAACGTGATGTCAGTTAATAGTAGTATAACTTAAACCACTGTTATTCTTACTAAAAATGGTTTCACGACTTAATTTTGTTAACGAAAATTCAGCCACTTCATAAACGTTCCTCCTTCTTAATTCCATCACCAATATTTCACGGTTTCCCTCTAACGGCTCCTGAATGTACATCGAGCACAGCATTAACTTATTAGTTATGTGTAAACTGTTTGAAGTATTAATTAATTTTCATGTTTGATGTTAGATTAAAATGAGTTTAGTCCACTTTATTATACTCTGTTTAGAGTGGCAAATAAAGGGATGTACTTAATGATTCGACGTTTTGTCCACGGTTTGCTAATATAACCGCGTTAGTTACTTTCCTGTTAAAAGGAAAATTTACTAACTTCAATCGACAGCCAATGTAAACTAATAGCCTCGTGAATCCACAAATGAGAGTGGCAATCTTTTGAAATGCCTTCTTTAACAATCAGACAGGTGCTAACTGGGTTGCAAAGCGCTGAAAAACGAAAATTGAGACAAATGCAAAGCTTCAATGATGAAAGTCAGTAATCAGTATCTATCCCAACTAGCGACTTACCTTTTCACCTTCATTATTTTCTGCTTGTTGGATAGATAAATGCGAATTTGAATTGGAATGTATGGACATATCCGGATGAACTAGTGGACTCGTGTAAGAATGGGCGATCTCCCTAGCGTCGTAATGGTTGTCTTCTGCAATGTCTGACCACGTAGAATATGATGTAGAGATCTAAGAGGAACTAAAGCTACGGCTCATTAAAGTAATAATTTGTGTTTTCCAAGCATTTGAACTTTACACTTACGTGAGATTCTTCTGATAACTCTGAATGGCATACTTTACTACAACACTGTTTATAGTCAGGCATTGCAAAAAATGATTGTCCGCCCTCTCGATTAATTTTACGGGAGTCAGATACTGGAATAATTATGAGTAAAGTGGTATCAACTTTAATCAAAACTGAATATTTTGATTTAAGTTTTTGTCATAATGATCACTTATTAGTGCTTCGACGGGAATGAATTTTTATCATTATCCTTATACTAAATACTCTCATTTTCAGCAAGTAATTATATTAAAATCCTTAATATACATACGTTAAGATAACGAGAATTGTATCACCATGATCTCTAAAGTTTGTTCCAAAATGGGACTCTAGGCCAAATAATCTATTATTATGCAAAAATGGGAAATATTTTTGTAAGTTCTTTGAAAAAATTTACTCAATTTTTCCTTTTTAGATGTTTTGTTTGAACACGAAGTAATCAGTTGGTAAGTAGCCGAAGTACCAAAATAATGTCCCTTTTCGCGGGTATTATGAAGCGTGAACAAACAAATGCTGCATTTTAGCATCGGCGTGTACATATACTTACTGACTTTCCACCTGGATTATAAGTTTGCCTCCGTATGTGTAATCTTAACACTACTTAACATTCTCTCTTCTGAAAGGAAAACTAGAAAGTTTTAAAGTAAAATATCTTTCAAATATGTTCTATTCGCGTGCAGTTTGTTAATCTTCTGTGATGGAAATAGTGTTGGCATACTTTTCGCTCGACTATTTTTGTATGAATATGCTGAACATTTTTCTCGTTAGCTACTACAAATCTCAGTCGATTTTAAAATTACTGATAAAGGTCAATTTGTCAATTTTGGCAAATTAATTTATTTTGGATTTCATTTTCTGACAACTTGAAGAGTAAAAAAGTAATACCAATCATTTGTAATTTTGAGGTAAATAAGATGTCACAATATACCACATTGGTGGATTTTAACCGGATAAAAATCAAGTGACTGAAATGTATGTAAACTTAATTTCACTTCTATAGGCTATGACAAAATTATGGATAATAATTGATACTTGTGGGTTCACGTGCTGAGACCTTCTCAGCCAATCAGCAATCAATATCCCTGCAGCTTAGCGTTGTTTGTATTTGAGGACCAAGCTCGTGGACGGCGACTCATAAGAAGCTCTCTTCACATTCTTACTGTGAATTATTACTGTCTCATCGCTTACGGAGCAATAAACCCTCTCTACTCAAAACCTTCCTTGTTCTCGTCACTTTGGGCGCAGCCGAGCTACTTTCAGGAGCAAATTGATAATAGAAGACTCTGCTAGACGCTGTCTGGACTACTTAGGAGGATTACCTAGCTATTGCAAAAAAGGCTTGCTGTGATGTAGAAGGAACTGAACAAAGTGAATAATTAGATGGATCTGAAGGAACTGGATAAAGCGAAGATAATAGAGAAGTGGATGGTAGTGAGGGAAGTGAACAAAAGTTTAGATGCGAAGAAAATTAAGGTTTGGATGCGAGTGGAGGAAATTCGGAAACAGATGACAGAGAAGGTAGTAATAAAAATGAATGGAAAAAAATGATTTATAGAAACCATTATTACACATTTGGTCGTTTATTTTAATTAATTCATTATCGGTAAAGTATTAACAGGAATGTTTCTATGGTAATAAGTATTTTCATATAAACGATCAGTAATAAGAATTTTAAAAAGTCATGGTTAGCAAAAATATTTTTTCTTAAATGTACAATATTTATTCTATAAATTTAATTTCAGGAGAAGACGGAAGGCCGGAAAAACTGTGAAAACTTGCGCTTTATTGGAATACGTCCACTCAAAATGAAGCACAGAATAAGTTTCTCTTGTAAGGTAACTGTTTACCACTTTGAAAATTTGGTTGTTTACATAATATTCTGAGGAATAATATATTATGTAAAGCTGTGAGTGTCTGTGCTTTCACTGAGACTCTAAGTTTATTTAAATCTCAACTCAGATGAAAGAATATGTGCAGGTATATACTTGCTTAATCACTCAGCAACTTCAAAGTTCCTGAGAGAGAAAATAATAAGTTTTGGGCACAGTCTTCCTAGATGCAAAGATTTTACAATCCTTTAAAATATAGAGCTTCTAAAAGTGGGCACCTGAAGTCGCTTTCGCTGATTGTTGTGTTCTATGAATCTTTGCACAAATTTGAAAGTTAAATGGCTCTCGTGCGACGTTTCCGATTCTTTGAATTATAAATGCACACGGAAAAGTGGAGCTTAAAAGGACACGAAAATAGTCAGAAACTGAGACCTACCTTGCTTTTAATTATCAGATCGTTAGAGATTTTATCTAGGAATCTGCTAAGCACACTCTGTATACAAGATTTGGCTCTGCTCGAATACAGACCAAATTTTTCCTTATTAGTGTTTTGAAGAGTTGAATGACACTCTAATAACAAATATTTGGCCCATTAAAACTACTGCGAGTTTCAAAAACATATTCAATACTTTTTATCCTTTCAGTTAATGGAAAAACAGATTTCAGCCCTAGTAAAAGTAAGCTTTTAGAACGTCGAACAGTCTCATAACAATAACCAATACCCAATTCAATAATTAATTTCCAGATTTTTATCTGAGTCTAGAAGACATGTTGCTGAGATGAATTTTGTTGGCATCAAATGGAAGAAGTAAGTTTAATTTTGATCCATTTCATTCCTTTTAAGATGGTAAAATTGATTATCAACATTTTACATAGTGATAAACAAGTTGACTTTATGCAAGATCTGATCTAAAATGAACATTTTAATGCATTTGCAGACATCCCTATTTTGTACTTTCTTACAAATTGTTCTTTCCTACCGCCAGATTTGGGAAAATGTGTTTTAGACAGAACTAGCTTCATTTTACGCTCAGCTTACAGTAAAACCTAAAATAATAAATATTTTGAGTGTTTTCTATATTACGTACCCCTATTTCACACAAAATCGCAATTTGTATTACCCTTTAGGGGAAGAGCAAAATGCTGCATTAAAATGAAAGTAAGGAATATTCTATTTTCCTAAAAAAATAACGAAATTTTTAAACTTCTTTTGCGTGGCATCACCAGTACACTCTAACTCATAGACCTGTTCAGTCTCTCTATTTATTGCGCATCTACTGACTCGTACTCTGCTCTATCTTTCGATTTTTGCGATATCGATCAGCCACAATATGGTATCTAATTTCGTCCGTTCATTATAATCCAAATTGTCCCCGCGTAATACTGACGCTTTTTCATTTACTTTTTATAATTGCTCGCTTATTTACACATTTGATAAACTTAGAGATATTATATACTAATTGAATAAGAATTTTAAATTAAATTGTGCTATTTGAACATAATGACATCTGAGTTTCTTTTAGGCAGCATTTAAACGCTTGCAGTCAGCTAGCAACTTTGAGACTAAGATCAATCAAAAATTCATAGAATCATCACAAGATCACCGGTTTCTTTTTAACCACTTGATGTTCATATGTTTTCCCCAAGTCTTTGTTTAATCTTGCCATATATTACCACCAATTAACCAATACATTTCTAATTACAATCTGAAACTGCCCTACTTTCCATCACCACAACTACATTCGACTTTCTCAACGCCTATTTATCATTAACTCACTGTGTCTTCACCTCTTATTGGCAATCAATCTGGTAAAAATCTTGACTTCGTTCTCTATGGTGTACAATGGTTAAATCACTAGTCAACTTCAGCTCTTACAGCATGTTCTTCCACTTTTCTTCGAGTATTCTCTAAATTAAGATAGTATTCCAAGCCCCGACTTAGCAGTTGAATTAAATTGGCCCAGTGCTGCAATAAATATGCATTTTCAAATGGATAATACACTATTATTTAAACAAATACTAAACTCGTAGGCAATACCAAAAAAGACTGATGCGGTTTTACAAAAGAATTTTATTAGATAAATGGTGAATATCGGCAGATGAAACGATGAAGTTAGAAAACATCTAGCTCTCCAGGAAAACCAATGTACGTCGACATATTCTAAATATTGCAAATCTATTGACTAGTGAGTAGAGAATGATATTCTTGGATGCAATTTGAATCCTCTTACATTTTATTAAGAAATCAAGTCAGTAAGAAATAAGGCCATTTAGGGAGAAACGATCATCAATAAGCGAATAATGAAGTCAGGAAATCACAAGTCTTACTTTGCTTAAATTCGAAAGTCCTGAGTTGTCTATAATTTAAAAAAGTTAGAGCTTACATTATGATCCTGTAATGTTTAAACTTCATCATTTAATTCCCAAATGATTGAATGAGATTTTCGCTTCTATGGTGAGAGCTTTTTATCCACTTCATTTACCGCCGCGGTGGGTCATGCTGAACATTAGTACTTTTCTTAAAAGTCAAATTATATTGCAAACGCGTTCAATAAGCCTCTAGCAGCGTTCTCTAGTATAGATTGTCCCCAAAATTAGCTGAGCTACTTTGAAAGTAGCGAGAACACGGAAGGTTTCGTGCGGAGAGAGTTTACTGAAAAAGCTTAGTGATTTTGGGGACAATTAACGCCACACTGCACGAATATTAATTGTTGATTGGCTGGAAGGCCTCTGCTCACATGTCTGTTCTTGCTTGATACGCGATCGGTAACATGTGAGTACTTTCCAGAATGTTCTAGGCCGTGAGATCCCTTTGGTCAGCCATGATAGGATTGTACATTCTACACTGTATTACTTTTAACTACAAATTAATTTACTATAAAAGGGGGGTCTTAAAATATACACTTACGATTTTCTCTATAATGAACAAACAAATAACCACCATATTCCTAAGCGAGTGCTAGAGAAGAAGAGTTATGGATACAAAAAATCGGTTAATGATCATAGGGCTTACTCTGATCGGCTTATTATTTAATCCATTGCTGTATCTTTAAGCGATTTATTGATTTTCCCCGTTATTCATTTGAATATTTCATTGTTAATTAGCCACTTTTCAGTCTGATTGCAGAAACAATGTCATCTAACCATTCTACTCCAATTTGAAATGTATTGTCACCGTTTCTTTCTTGTGGTTGTAAAGTTCGCAGACCTGGAAGACAATAGGATCTCTATTTTCCTCTTTCCTAGACTGTTACCTCATAAGCTGTTCCCTCTCCTAGCAATTGTCCGATATTAGATAATACCGTCTTACAAAGAGATGTTATGATAACTTTTTACTATCATCTATGTTTAAGCGACTGAAAGTAAATCCAAATAAATATATTTACTTTATTACTCTTTCTATTTTAAATTTATTATTCAGATCAACACCTTTACTAAATATTGATTGCGTTTCCTCCTCTTCTTTCATTTTATCTGATTCCCTTTCGCCATTTCTTCACCGCTTTCGCACTAGGTGGTTTGAAAACAGTTCCCTCAGTGTTAGATTGTATCTTACTTCAACATGTTAAACTACTACCCCAACCAAAATTTTTTAACATTGCCATATTTGCAATTAAATTTACAGTTTATTAGCCTTTACTGAATTTTTTCACAATACGACTATTCAATTCTCATTAATAACTGTACAGTTTTATTGCTCAAGCAAATGAATAACAGCTTTTAAATATTGTTTGAGAACAATATTATGCCGCATAATCTGGTCTTTTTCTCAAACAATTCTATTCAGATTTGGACGAGGGGCTATTAATATGAACTGAATGGTTGAAAAACAGAGAAATTTCTAAATAAATAATATCCCTTATTTTACTGCTTGATGATAATCGGAGATGAGCGAAAGCACTTTCACCGTTATAACTGCAAGTTACTCTAATTAAAAGAAATGCAGGCCCGGATCATAGAATCCCAAACGCGTTGGTGTTAGGACGGCTTACATGCATGTCAACTCATATCATTGTAAACTGTGTTCCAATACCTTCATCCCCAAATTGACTACTCATCCCTTTAAAGTAGGACAAATGAGCTAGAGATGTTTAATAAATAATTTGCTGTACGTTTTCAGTTCTTTCGTAACCCAAATTATATTATCACAAATCTTCGTCAGCTCATTCTATTTTTTGAAGTTTTATAAGATGTCTACTTATTGCTTTAAGTAGAAAAAGAAAGTATATATCAGTGGTGGGAATGTGTTGGAAGAAAATACAAATCCGTCATTTAGGCTTGTACTAAACGCATCTTTAAAAATGCTTGTTGAGAAATTAGCATAATTAATCATTAATATTTGATAAATTAATAAGATTAGTGTCGGATCCACTATTTTGATTAAATGACTCATTTGATTAGTTATAAATTCAAAATTGCAATATAAAAGCATTTTCAAATGAGGTTCTTTACTATTGTAAAGTATTCCCTTCTATGTTATTGTAATTTATGATGTTTAATTTCTTTCACTATGACCTGTCTATCCACAAGATACTGCTAAGCCACTGTTGACTCAGATCCAGAAAAATAAGACAGAATGTATTCACACCAAGACACTTGAACGAGAACAGGCGTATGTAGCATATTAAAGTACGTTAAATAGATAAGGCAAGTAAATGTGAAATTTCATAAAGTCTGTAGGATGTATTAAAGATGGGAATAAAGACCATGAAGCCTAAGCATTACGTTTAGTGAAAGCAGGCGACTTTTTTTTTCACATGTCCAGCCATCTCAGCTCAGAGTGATAGCGACCTAGGAACTTATAGTCTCTTCTAGCCAATGGACACACTGAACTGAGCTCCCAGTCCGGCTATGGTGAACCAGAGCAGTGTATGTCTATGATCTCACCAGCTAATAGAAATAATTGTAGTATTTAACCTAACGTTCTACTTTTTATAAGTCCCCCCTTCCTGCTCAGAAGACGATGGTCCACTCGTGCTCTCTTCTCCCTTCCGATATTTTTGTTCGGACGATTGTATTTCATTACGTTTTAGAACTTTTGTGTATTAAGCTCCTACTTCACTCACACAACCTACACTTTCCTCAAGGGACAAAGACAAGTATACCGTATGCAAAAGCAATTTTTAATTTTCATCTACATGGTAATTATTCACGAATCACATAAGAATGCATGTTGTATTTTGAAGTAGTATTCGCGGATTCGATAAGATTGGTAAAGAAAAAACAAGCAAACATATATACATTATTAAAGGAAGTACCGTAAATGTGTAACATGCTGACAAATAAGGAACCATACTAGTCCTGTTGAGATATTTACAGCGAGTCAGAAATATTTTCTAAGTTCAGTAATTGCACAATAAATTCCAGGTTAAATAGAACTGAAGTGTGTTAAGCGTTGCTAACGTCTGTTGACATGGTTACGGTTATTGTTACAATATTCTGTTTGTTTTGTGCTAGTTCAAGAGGAAACTCGAGTTTACTGAAAATTCCAGATTTTTGTCTTTCAGTCATTTGCCATTACCAACTTATAAAGTTTCATTATGAATACATAAAAAATATTCGAAATTATGGCTAGCATATACAAATTTACAGTTCTGTAATTCCTAAAACGGGAGTAGCATCACCAAAAACATTCAAACTCCATATCTTCTCCTGAACTGGTCGATGAAATGCGGGCACCAATAGCATCTCAGCCACTATGAAACAAATAGTTTTGAAGCGCATACTTTTTGTAAACTTAAAGTCGGAATTGATTTTGAATCTTAAGTTGTACATGATCGACAATTTATAGGGTTTCTCAGTTTGTTTTTAGAGAGATCGCTGATAATCAGAACAGCTGTCAATCAGTGAAATCTTTCTATCATGCATACTTCGGCATGACTTCAAAACGCACAGAGCATTTCTCTGTCGTCCTCTTTTCACGGTCTTTACCAACTCTAAAAATATAAAGTTCAATTATGACGATCCGGTTACCACACATCTAATAGGTTCTACTTTCTTTAATTCTTTCCGTCTAACTATTAAAACTGAGCCCTCCAACCAGCTCCTTCCTAGCTTCACATTCTCCCACCAACTCATATCTACTTTATTTTTCATTTCCTTCTTATTGTTCTTGCAGGGCTAATTCCCATTAAAGCGATATCCTTGTTAAATAGTTTGCCTTTTTTACCTTGTAACTTCACATCTGGTGATTGCAGCTTTATCCTACTACAACTGGTGATCCCATAGTCCGATAACGCAATAATTTCAAAACCAAAGTCTCCTAATTCCAGATTTTCTTTCTCCTTGATGAATGATAAACACGTGCATCGTTCTGCTTAACTCGCAGAATCGATGTTAATCTATGACAGTTCAAAAAACTTCCATTTTGCACACCTCTTCAATACTACTCACTCATGAGATTGATTTGATTGATCGATTTATGTAATCCAGTTTGCTGAAAGGACATTTAAAATGTAGACAATGGCTGATTGGCATTTTAATTAACTACAAGAGAGTTAACACCAGTTCAATCACCTATAGCCATTCACACCTCAACTCATCGCATTCTATTTTAAACAAATTCTAGTCTTTATTAAAAATATATTGGCATGTTACATGGTACAAGAAAAAATTCATTGAAAGGTTATCAATATACAGTCGAAGTGTATCTGGCGTTTTACAAATTTATATATCTACGCTTAGAAAAGGTGAGAAATCTAATGCTGTTAGACGATATTCATGTTTGACCAAACCCTAGGGATCGCACTGATAAATGATAACCTACGGCAATTTCTTATTGTATGAAAACATTTAGCAGGTAGAGGTGCCCACTAGTCCAATGTGGGATTAAGAAGTGGCTATCTAGCAGAAACTAAAATTAGGATCGGTACGCCAAACAAAATCGATAATTTTCAAATTGGGATCGAATATATTTCCGTGAATGTTTATGGTTCACTACTTCATATTCACATATACTGAGATTCAAATATCATGATGCGTTCTCCGAATTCTCATCCTATTTCATGCCAACCATTTCCAAAGTTCATTGATTATCTGATGAATTTGAATGTTCAATGTAGTTTTTTTTCTAATGTCTAAGAAAACAGGATGATAAAATCCAATACGGTTTTAATCAGAGAGCCATCTAAAGTATATTTGATGTATTCTCGATTTAAAATCCTTTAAAATTGGGAATTTGAATGGTTACTTAAAGGTAACAGGAAAATGTCTTACCGATAGTTTCTCTTTTTTTATATCCATTAAATATATGTATTTTCTTTTTAAACTCAATTAATAACTTTTTTGTTTATATAAAAATTTACTTATTCTTTTTAAAGAGAGTTCTGATTCATAGAACTCAGAGATATGTAACTTTTTAGCATATTATAATATTATATTTATATATAAATGGACTTTATGCTCTAAAACGTCTTATATCACTTTTTTGGAGATTTTTGAAATATATTGACAAAAATCTAGCCTCACTCTCTGAAGGAGAGAAGCCAAATTCATCTCATTGGTACAACATTACAGAAATGGAACGTGTCCATGCCAAATCGGTGGTACAGAATAATTATTTTCTACCAACAAAACATTACTATCGCTACATTAAATAATACATTAACACATTGCATCACTCTTAAAACCCCTGGACCGATAATGCAATAGATTTAATCATTGATAAAATTTAATTTTCTAAAATTGACCATGTTCTATATATTCAGCATCGTGAACAGTGCCTTTCACACCTTCTTTGGCAAGTTATGCATCGACCTCGATTCTCCTGATAACTGGTAAAGAGGAATCGCATCTATATTTCCTCAGACAGTGTCATTCACTCATTTTGTATGCTTTTTCTGAACTCTAATGCTTTCTGATGCATTTCGTCTCTTTGTTGTTTCATTATTTCTCTTCTGACTCCGACTCGTTTAAACGTTGCTTAGTGTGAAGCTACTTGTGTAAATTTTAATGGTGTTTGCAACTGCTTAACAGCTTTAGTTAACTACTACTTAGTCACATGCGTCTTGTTGATGAAGTTAGTGCCTTCAAATAGTCCCTGAAAAAGAAATGCTCAACTTCCAGTAGCCTAAATCTTTCTGATCTATCAACTTGCAGAAGGTGGATTTTTCATGTTTCCAACGTTGAGTATTAATTAAAATGGAATTTTTGAGCCACCGAGTTTCTACATCTTTGTATGCATCAATTTGCGTTTGTTTAAATCAGATTAAATTTACATGACATGACTATTTGGCATTTAAAAATGCATTTAATTAACAAACATAGCATTTATTTTTTAAAAAGCCTTTAGTAGTATTTGTTATAAATTTGGTTTCTAATTAATCCTTTACATTAAATTAATCATTTAGAAGTATTTTTAAAATAAAGAAACGATACAAAATATCAAGTGAATATACAATAAAATATGATGCCTATAATGAAACATTATTTTAATGCATCATTATTTATGAGTTTGAGATTAGGCTTTGATAAGTTTAAGACGCAAGTTTTTATAAATAATTTATTAGACAAATTAAATATCAATGATTTCAATTAGATTTTAAAATGTATCATATAAAATAGAGAAGTGGCGTCCGCAAAATAGAAGTCCATATCCTGAATATCGCAGTAAATTTATCTGTCGGATTATTTATCCGTCTTAACAATTGAAGGGACAGTAGTACTGTTGTCTCTATTCTGATTGTTGTGTTGGATATATTTCTTCAGCATCTGTACTTGGAGCGTCTGATAGGAGGCCAAATTAAACAATACCACATATATGAGGATGAGGAACAGTATTGTGAAAGCGAAGATTAGGATGAATCCGATGGAGTGGTTAATTGTACCCGATGAATCGCAGGTAACTGACATAGCAGCTCTGTATGCTTTGTGGGCATTTTGACAAGGGAAAAGTTCCTGCGTCAAATGATCAAATACGTAGAAGTCGTCGGTCTCAAGAAAAGTGTATAATTGATCGACGAAATCGTCATATTGAGACACGGCTTCTGATGTTAGTAAGGCATCATTTGATACGGCCTAGTTGTGAATAACAATAAAATTAAAGTCACATACGTATCATTCAGTTTCCCAACAGTAAAACTAAAATTTATTAAAATATAGTAGTATTTATTTTAAAAAGCCTGAAGGATAACTCTCTGTATTTCCAGAATTACTTTTTATTCGCATTCTCTATGACAATGCTTCGTTTTTCGTCCGCGAAGTTAGAGTGACGTCTTTTATGTCCCTATGACACATAACCCTTTACTTCCATGTCCAGACGCGCCCATCCATTTTCCCCTTTTCCTATAACCGCCGCGTTTCATCAAAAAAGTACATCTGCGCTCATGTTCTCGCGCGGCCTTACCCAAGTGACTAATATATAGCTATCTTTGTTTTCCAGACAATGACAACGCACGTTGGTCAGTACGGACTTCCACACGTCCTGTTCATCTTCTTTCTTCCTCAGCACGCTGCTCTATCTCTCCTTCTCTCTCTCTCTCTCTCTGTCACTCGTTTCAATCTCGTTGTGGCTTCCATGCATATCTTTTTGGCCTTATCAACTCTTGGTGTCCTGCTCTACAATCGTTGTTAGCTCTTACCCAAACAGCTACGAATTGGTGATTGTTATTGCTGTCGTTATTCGTTAGCTGCAAAAAGTTAGTTGTTATCTAACTTCAACAAACCATCTAAATACAGTAGGAATATTCTTAGGTGATTGAATTGAACCGATAAAAGAATAACCACAATTTCATTCGGAATTCGCAGTTACGGTTGAATAAACACTTTGAAAGGCAAAACTAAATATTATCAATCTAACGCAAAGTTTTAGAATTTTCATTTTATACTCTGGTAATTCCGATGAGATAAACAAAGAAATTATGTATTGATCTTGATATTTAAAATTGATTCCAAATTACAATTGATTATTAAAACAATTTTAAATATATTTTGCGAAAAAATATTACTCACATTGAGAGAATCTGTAAGACGGTCAAAGAGGCTGCTTATCTGGGATTCTAGATTGGCCACATCTGTTCTGATACTTTGGACACTTGTTCTAACTTCTAACAGACTAATTTTTAATGCCGCCATCGACGATTTCACTTCTTCTAAAGCCTGAAGACCAGCATTAAAATCGTCCTTTTGAGTAATTAACGGAGTATTAATGAAGACGTTCAAATCTGAAATTAGATTTTCAATAGCAGTGTCATCTATCCCATTTGGATCAATGTTTGCCAGTAGACCCTGAAATCGAAATGAAATTGTCTTTTTCAGCAGTTGATTAAAATTTACCATATCTTTATATCGGTCAAGGTAACCGGCGGGTATTTAATTAAATTCTTAGAGGTATTTTTCTATTGTTATAATTAACTTACCGTTAAAATGCCATTGAAGTGATTGAAAGCAGCTGCTAAACCTTTTTTCAATTTGTCGATATCTACTTGACCGGGGATCATTGAAATAAAGTTTATCCCTTTTATTTCATCTAGTAAAAGTCTAAAAACAAAATTTTTATTAATATCGTTTTAGTATTTTTTACTGATATTTTTTGGTTGTCTTAACTAGCGTATTATGTGGGTATCTAGGAAGATAAATGATTTAATCTTAGTGAGTATATATGTGAGTACGGTATTTTTAATGGATCCGAATGAATTATATATCTAATTCGATTCGCCACCCAAAGAATTTTGACAATTTAAAAATAAATATCTATTTTATATACTGAAAATTATAATTTTTTTATTATTAATATCATTCTTTAATAAAATTATTTGATAATATTCTTTGATTAGATTTACTGGTTAATTATTTATTACCATTTTTTGCACTAATTTGGCTGAGGAAAATGAAATAAACTCACTCTTCTCCTTTTAAAATGGCTTTCTGGATTTCAGGTCCGTGAATGACTGCTGTACGATCAAACAAGCTTTGAATTTTGCAGGCGGAAAATAAACCAACAGAGCTTTCTTGACATAGATTTGCTAGTGCTTGGAGTATGTCCTTTGGCGGAGCTTTAGAAATTAACTGAGTATTTGCACTTCCAATGACTGACTCCCATCGCGTAGAAATAAAACCATTTAATACAACATCGGTTTTTTTCATCTCACCATCTTCGATCACATAGGTGCATCCCTCACCTGAATGAAACCGATTATTGTGGTCAATTGTTTTAATCAGTCTATTAAAATTAGAGTTTAGTTCGATTCATTAAAGTGACATGTGGGTGTTTAACGTGAATTAATTAAACACATCAGTTAGCATCAGGATGCAGTTAGCGTGCTTATATTCTTCCAAGATTTAACTTGAAACTCAAATTCATAAATACTTCCAAATTCTAATGTTGACTGTGCTACAGCCAGCAGATGTCTATCAAGACCTGGCGATGGGAAATGATTGACTGGTGATAAGATCTGCACTACAGTGTCCGCAGGCGGTCGGGTTGTGTGCATGCGCGTTTGCACATAGATATCTAAACAGGTGTCGATCATCACGTTGAGATATGACTGACGTCTATCGAAGAAATTTTTAGTATATATAAACCTAATTCAATTATTAATAAATTGGGGTTGCTTGCATGCCACCTCCGAACTGATCTGTCGACATGAATGGCTTGACTTGTTCGATCGATATGGCCACAGTAGAATTAATGTTATTACAAATTGAAACGAAGATTGAATAATCACATTCGAAATTTCATTTGCCTCATCTAAGGCAGAAAATATTACAACGCAATTTACCAAATATCATGTCGCTAGCACTTCGTGTACTCAGTTGAAGGGAAAGGAATTATCATAAATCAAAATATACACTTTTCTAAAATCACAAACACGCAAATATGATCTATAAACATAAACAAATAAGTCAATGTTCATTCACCTGCAATTACTGTTAGCAGGAGCAAGAGAATGGAAATTAATACCGAGGATAGAAGTAAGATGAGGATAAGAGTGATAGAACAGCAACACGCAGAACCTTTTCCACAAACAACGCTCTCCCATTTATTTGTTGGGATTTCTAAAGAAGAGGCATCCAGCATATTATTAAATGAATTTAAGTATATATATATATATATATATATATGCATTGAAATAACTTTTACCAAGTGCATTTTGATCTGAGAATATTCCATATCGCCATGCCAAATATACCAGTCTTATTAATGTTATTATTGCAATAAAAACCAAAAGGGCAATAAAGCCTCCGACGGAATATAGAGCGATTATTGCGACTTCCTTGTACTTCGTGATCTGTGGGTTGACTGAATTTATGGATTCCTGAACTTGGGATAAGATATCATTCACTTTCAATTCCAGAGTATTCGCGAAATTATCTGCCACTTCCTTGATTTGTCGTACGTCGATCTTGTCCACCAGGATTGTTGAAACATTTTTGGCCATGTCATTACAAACCCCAAGGGAGTTGGTATATTTGTCGACTTGGTCTTTAAGGTCTCTCTGTAAATTCTCCAGTTGACTCACAGCTCCTTGTAAATTTACAGTGTCGATTTGATTGGGATTAAATGGCAGTGCCAAATTTTCAGCTACAGTCTACAATTAAAAGAATAATTAATCCCAGATGTTATTAAATCCTACTATTTCTAATGTTCTATGTAGAAATTTTACTAATTTAATGTGAACCTGTACTCCGGAAGCTTGTAACAATAAATGATTACGTAGTATTTGCGGTACTTTTATTTCCCAAAAGATACTACTTAGGTCCATTGGAAATACGGAAATTGGACACTCAAATGAAAAGCCCTCTCAAGATTGAAGTGGTAGAGCATATGAAAAGCATATACTACTCCACAAGTTACAGTTGTAAAAATACATTAGCAAATTAGCATCAAATTTCATTTTCACTAAATTTTACACATTATATTATATTTCCCATTATATTTTACGCATTAAATATGCAAGAATTACTCATTGATCTTTGTATTTTTACTCAGTCGGTGTCAAATATAAAAAGTTTTTCACTTACTTTTAAATTCGAGCAAACTTGATCGTTATTGCAATTTTGAACATTTGCAAAGGCAGTCTTAAACTGGTTATTAGATGTAGTCATTTTAGTCTCGAGACTTATCAGATCCCCTTTTATTCCATTGATATCTTGAAGTGCTTTCTTTGCATTCGTAAGAAGAATGGACATGGAGTTGACAACCGCAGAACCATTGTCACGGAATGAAAGGAGGTTAAGCCTATTTAGTAAATTGTCCACAGTTTTCGGAAGCAAAACAGAGAGTTTAACCTAAAATAATGAAATGCAAGTACAGGTAGTGGATTTTGTTTTTTTTCCCAAAAGTGGCTAGAAAATATGTGTCGTGTGATGTTCTATCTGTCTAAGTCAATGTCTGATCTCTTTTTTACGTTTTCTTGTATGCTCCCCTTTTGTCCCGTCGCTCTTTCTTTACTTCTCCAAGTCATTAACGATAATTTGATTTTACCAAAACACTATTTACCCTACATCCATATTGCTAAAGGTAGGCTCTGGGCATTTGGCGTTTTATTGACCTTGGTTACTAAAGACTAGCAGAATGTCAGGTACAGACGTGTTTTTCCACAAATTGACAGGACTCAAAACATGAGGATAATTTAAGTAGAAAGCTAAAATACCCAATAATATTTATATCTTATGCAGACCGTTCAATTTTATTATGTTTATTAAAAGATTAACTACTCATTCCAGCGAGTTTGCTCCCATTTGAAACGATGGCCTTCATTAGCATTCTTTGACCTAGTACGAAAATGAATGACACAATTAATAATTCACTTTCAATTCAATTGTTATAATTAAGATAACAGGATTCCAATCACAGAAATAGCATCATAAATCAAACATTTAAATTGTATAGAGAGTATGTGAACTTAAGTGTATAATATTCATTCATTCATTCAGGGTTTTCTCTTTCTCATCTCCGAGCTAAGATTGAAAAATATGCGATACATTTTTCAATATTTCTGGGTATTTGTCAAACTGCAGCGTTTGAAATTAATTACGTGTCCCCTGAAGAGCCTCACGAAGATAGAATACACGTAGCAAACTACCATATACGTGTTCAGAAAAATATTATTTTCTTTGTAAAATAAGTTATTACTGCTGTACTTACGTCAACTTTATCCATAAAGTCAGTTAGAGAAGCACTGACCAAAACCGGGAATCTGGCAATTCCCTCTTTTAGGAAACTTAGAATTTCATCTATAGCCGTTTGAATTCCCTCAAGCAAAGAGATGCTCTGCTCATTTTCATTTGAAGTTCGTTCTGTTGCGCTGAAGGCGAAGCCAAGGGTTCCAAAGTAAAATATAAGGAAGCATGTTGATGCCAGAGCTATTATTATGGCAAATATTACGAGGAATATATAGTATATTCGTCCCATCTGCTGATGTCGAGCAAATTTTTCCTTCGTAATGGTAGCCTGAAATTTGGGGAAAATGGTAGTAAACCCGAAAGCTAATAACAAAGTAATTTTGATGAAAGTGGTATTTTTCATGCGAATTTCAACGCCTAACTAATTCAAAACTTATCTTGGGGCCAATAAGTGCAGTTTCAGCTATTTTTAAATATTATTTTGAAATTAAATGGAATTTTATAATAAACTTGAACATTTCTGTCTTTATAAATGTCATCAAGCGTGAAAATCATTATAAGGCAGTCAGAAATGATCGTTGACAAAATCTGAGCTTAAGTTGAATTTTAATTCTTCTATTTACCAATTTAAAGCAACCACTTGATCAATATATTAATTTTATTTAATAATAACAATAATTAATAATATCACAGATAATTCAAATGAAATTGGATTCAAAATGAGTTAATGAATACATTAATAGCTGTTAACACTACTAATTCCCCCTCTCTTCTAATTATCGTCTTTAAACATTGGAAGGAGTCCTTTTCATAAGTTGTTTGCATTTTATTTTTCTTAATCTTAAGGGAAAACATGATTCTTAAAATACATTGGCCAATTGGATCAGCAACAAGAAGTTAGACCTAAGAGCGGACATATTGTAAGTTCCCATCTTGCACAAGAACTATTTACTCAGATTGTCGATGGATTTTATATTGAAAATTAATACGTCTTGTCGAATTTAAACGCAAAAGTAAGGTAACTTGGAAACTCACACTTTTTCTATTTGAGCATTGGCATGCACAACAACATGTGGTACAAATAAGTAGTAGCGTAAGGAAAAGCAAAATAACGATCACGATCCAGAACAGTATCGGTTCTCGATTAGGATTGGCATTGGCAGCATCAACAGCTTTCTGGCCTCCTCCAAATTGTTCGGGTATGGCTCTAAGCACTGGAAAGTTCAGAGTTTTCAGAAGAAGAAAATCGATAATATAATTGTAGTCCCATTCCGAAGTGAGACTAAATGTAGGGTCATCTGGTGCAGTGAATTGATCGGGTTTGAATAATATATTCAGTACACCACCATTTTCCGTTTGAATTATCCATGCCATTAAACATGCTGCCAACGACACTAAGAACGTCTCAAAAGCCATTGTAATCACGGCGAATTAGTATGCAGTTGGTGACAATCCATCAGGAAATAAATTTCTAAAACGCCATTGGCTGCGTACTCGTTGTTTGAGTAGCAGTTGGCCTATCACGTATACTTTTAGGGACAAAATATTTATCGCTTTAATTATTATTGCCACAGAATAATCACTTACTAAAAATTCCCTTCGTACTATTAAAAGGATTTGTAAAATTACATTTCTCCTTTCACGTAATCTATTTATTCCAGATTATGCCAATGGGAGAAATTATTACTTGGTACAAACAAAGCAAAGCTAAAATTATATTCTGACTCCTTTCATTTGCTGACTCGAATTTCAATAAAGTGAAATTTGAGATCAATTTAAAGATTCT
>CAADRB010000007.1:89662-107333 GCA_900708905.1 Hymenolepis diminuta
TCAACCAGTGGGCAAGTGAGAGTTAGCCAATCACAGCTTTGTCTAGACGAACTCTCAGATTGCTCTTAAATATGGTGGGTAACTTGAAGACTACCTGCCGGATGTGAACTGTGTGTAACGATACATATAATAGTCTTTGAAACGTTGCAACTTATTGAGGCAATGGTGGAAGTGTAAGGCATCGCTGCTTTTGAAAATGGAAAGTGAAGAAAAATCCTTATCGGGACTGCAGCCATTAGTTACGAAAGGCAAACAGGTTGAGGCCAAACGTGACAATTAAAATATGTTCGAGCACACCTGGTGCACATGTTGACCTCATAACATTTCATCATGATGTTCAGGTGAAGTAACATTAATTAAAGTCGCACTCAATGAAATTAGAATTTGAATTGTTTTCTTCATAGATGAAAACTTTCCATTCAAGTGCTTAATAAAGTGGTGTATTTTCTTTGAGAAAAAGACAAACGAATGGTGCATGCAGTTAATGAATTTGACTAATTGGAAAGTATGGAAAACGGTCAAATCTTCCAACTGCAATAATTCTCACGGTACCTGAAAAGGTAAAAAGAAGGCGAACTCATTCACTCAAACGTTCAACAAAGATGATTTAAGCCAGTGCGAGCTACGGCATTCCAACTGCATAACTACTATATGGGGCAGTAGTGACAGCATATATGGAAAAATGGTCAAAAATGAGCATAAAGGATGACCCTCCATGTGTTTACAAAAATACTTTTTATTCACGTTCCTTATGCAAATACTTTGCGTTTTCGTCCACGAAGCCGCGGTGACGTCTTTATGCCCCTTTGATGCAAAACCTCCGTCTGTCAAGTCTAAACGCGTTTACTCACATGAATCCTCATTGTGGTTTGATCAACGCATTTTGGTCTAGTCAGCTCTTGGTGTTCTGGTCTTAAACTGCGGTTAGCCCGTACTATTTCCACTCCTATTGGGTAAAATTAGTATTTTAATGTTAGGGGTCAGGCCAGTTGGTCACTACTTTTGCTCCAATCCAAACCCCATTGATATGCAATTTATTACGAGCGAAAATCCTTCTTAATTGGCCGAAATCATTTCTCTCATTTGTCGGCATATTTATTGTCAGATTCCGGTAAATTCAAATTAGATAGTCTTTTGAATTTCACTTTAATACCATAAATCGAAATAGTAGCGAACATCAAAAACCAAGGCTTGCTGAGAAAACCCAAAACTACGAAAAAAAGAGAGATAGAGTCTCTAGGTGAATGGGTACGTAAACACCCAGAAGGCTGTAAAACTCGACTGGCCTAGAGCATTAGCACACGCTAATTCAGTGGTCTGCTCACCTTAATTGTCACAGAGTGAGTCACAAGAAGTATTAAGCCAGATAACCATTACCAGATTACTTCTGCACCCGTTTCCCACTGGCGTTCTCTTATTTCTTCCTCTCTTATTCCTCGAAAATTGTCAATTACTAGTGTTTCTTCCCAACTTTGGAAGGGGATGTTGTAATCTGTTAGATTTAAGAATATTATTGAATTTGCAAGTGCATAAGTTTAGTAGAACTTAGTCGGACTGTCAAAGTAGTTTTGCTAATGGACGGTTCATCGGAATGTTCCATAATTAGCCAGGGATTGTATTATTTCTCACTAGGAAATCATATTGGATGAGCAATCAACAAATTCAGTGTAAAAAAACTGTGGGTATCCATTACCTTGCTGATTAAAAGTGCAAAATGATCACAATAATTCATTTGATAAAATAAAAGCTTTTCAGGTGGAAAACTTGCCCTACTTTCTCGAAGATTACAATGGAGGACTACGATGAAAAGGATTTTTACACTAGAACAAATGGACGTTAAAATAAATCTAAAAAGTGAGTTTCCGAATAAATTGTATGACCTTCGGTAAGCACTGATTTTCAATGTAAATTTTTTTATAGGTTCGTAACAAAAGTTGTGTTATTTTGGTGTTGCCATAGTAATCAGTAGTAGCTACCCCTTTGTCGCACTTGTCACAATTAAATCACGAGAAATCATTGCCATTTCCGTATGATTGAGTAATTCATTGGAGGTAGCTCCATTACAAAATAAAATTTCTTTTCTGTACATTGACTTTGAAATATAAAATTTTCAAAAAATTTCATTTTTTGTGGTTTTATCTTAGTATTTAAACAAGTTTTTTAGATGTCCTATTTTTTATCTAAGATAAAAACACTCACCTTCTTATCTGAGAAATGACTACCTTGTACAGAATTTGATTTTTTGAATTCTAATTTTAATACTGTTAATTATTCTTAATTATTAATTTTTGGAAAATAAACAATTATATCAGCGATTGTATATCCATCAATTTGGACTGAAATTCCAAGAACTTTTTTTATAGTATGCAGAAAAGAAAAGCCCCGCCGATTCAGTGAGACTCTCGTATAAATTAACATTCTCTTTTAAAATAAGAAATGTCGAGTCTATAAGTTAATCTTGTCATAGTTGTGCCAAGGTTGAAAGCCGAATTTCGTTAGCGGTTTAGTTTCTACTTAAATATTTAAGTAGAAATCTGCCTAATCATCCAAATGCAATCAGAAGCAGACAACCGATGGTTCAGTGACATGGAAAAAATTTATGTTCAAGTTCAGTTCAATTAATCACTCCACTGCAGTAAAAAATAAAAAAGTACATCTATATTTCATTGATGAAGTGGATCCACAAACGAAGAATACTTAATACTGATGTATACCTTCGCAATTCTTCTTTAGAATTTAAATATACTGGTATTGCTATGGGAGCCCGAATACAAAGTTAAACAATTACCAAGTCCAGTAAAGTGAAATTTCGTACCAAAGATGCCATTTGCGCATGGGAAAAATGACTTTCAAAAAGAGTAACAGATTGTGAAACTTTAGAGATCTTGCTCTTGAAACCAACGATTTCTCCACGTTTTAATTTGCGATTAGCGCTGCTTATATTTACGATGTTCATGGTCTGAGCATTTAGAATTACTCTGTTCGATTAAAGTCTAGGGGTTGTAGATATTGTTTCTGATGAACAAAGTTGTATATCTATGTTCGTTTTCGTACTCCATCGTTTCATAGGCAAGTTTATACTCATCTGATGTTAGAAGGCAAAATCCAAATTTACCCATCTTGAAGCATTGGATGATGGTGCCATTTTGTATTTACAGACCGATCAGTTGTCAAAATTATACATTAAGTTAGCAGTACCTGCGCACCCTGACTCATAGGCAAGCTTAGTCTCTCTATTAATTAATACCTCTGCCCTGCCTGTCAGTTGATCATCAATGAACAAGGAATGTGAAATCAACCAATCACTTTATCGGGATCAATTTGTTTGTTCCTCACACTTCGGGTAGTATTCGCCCAGTACTAACCCCTCTTCCTCCCTCTCAGTTATGCTTCAAACTCTTTCCTTCTATGCCCCTCTAATTAATTCCCACTTGTTCTATTTACCCTTGATCCTAAATAAGTGTTGGTCTTCTCACTAGGGAAATTTTATTGCATTCTGTTAGCGCTAGGAAAACCCTTATTTATTTGCGGGGATATCTAATCAAATTTGATTCAACTCTTAAAGTAGCATGACTTGTGATTAGAACAACTTGAAATTTTACTTACGTTATTATATTATTGCCCACAGAAATGCAAAAGAATCTTCAATTTTTAATTATCGGAAGCAACTGCCATCAAATAATAGGAAGTTCAATAAATGATAAAGAGAAGGGGATCCAAAAGATGCTGAGGAAAACATCAGGATATCGAAGTGTCTTAATTCATTTGGTTTTTAGACTCGGCTCATACGTTGTTTGCAGAATGGGAAACTCGCTTTCTAAAATTCGAGTTTCACGATTCGTTCCTTGAATTGTGACAAATATTTGTCTATGATGTTCAGTGCTTAGTGCCCGGTGTCTTTTTTGAACAAGAGGGGTCGGTATTGTCCCTTCAATTCGTTTTTTCTACCAATGGCTGAGAAGGTAAATGGTCTTATATGATATGCCGCAATTTATAGTTTTAACATAGAAGAGATGAAATATCTGCAAATTTTAACTTATCAGCGCTCCGTAAGCTGTGCTCACTCAAGGTAAACTCCTAATTCAATTACGTTAAAGAATAATACAGAAGATATATACAACCGTACAGTACTCATGATCATTTAGATGTTCACTCTTATTAGCATGGCAGTACTCAGAGGGATGAGACGTACAGTGGGGACCCAGGAGATTTATAAGAGCCCAAAAATTACTCTGTCATCTACGCATGCACGACCACATGATATAATAACATTGTATTTGGTCCATAAGTTTCTCATTTATTAACACATCCGCTATGCTTAGCACTTACGAAAAAGCGAATTTTACATTTGGACGGAAAATTCCACCATAATTGTAGACGTCCTTAGGATAGGCTTGATCTAGCATCTGCAACTTGCCCCGTTTCAACCTATAAGCCCATGATAAGATTTGTTAAAAATTTCCTTCCCCTCCTTAAATTGAGGACGGAGTATGTTCTAGAAACTCCCATTTGTTTATGTATTTTGAAACTATGTAAAACAGACACCCTCAGAACACAATTCCACTTTAATCTCACCTGAATAGGCGTATCCAGGCGCTTTCCCGCTTTTTGATTTGAGGACACAATGGGGTTGGTAATTTAGAGGTATCGGGTTAGCAGCTCAATTCTGGGGGCATCCTTGAAACAGAAGAGAAAGCTCTAATCATGTGCCGCGACACCAACAAACAAAAACACAGAGTCTAAGTTTAATCCAGGGAATATCAATTCCCACTGATTGTTCTTAAGTTGCCCATCCTCCTTATAAATTTGTCGGTACATACCGTTCTGATAGCATAATAGTTAGTCGAAACAAAGGCTCTAATCATTCGAGGAAGTTTTAACCTTTAAACATCGATGCTGTGGGGACTATTTTTGTTCATATTCCTACCAATATATAGGCACCTTGGGATTGTTAAAATATCTTAGAGTAGCTTCACTTCTACTCTATCTCTCAATCTGGACTTATTCAATTGTGGTCTAGCAATATCCGGGGGAAAGTAAATCACAGTGGCAGGAACTAGACTTCCTAGCATTTTAGCTGTGTGAAAGACTAACTTTGAAAAAACCCCAACCCTCTTAATTCTAAACCGGTGTAAATCCAGAAGTTCTTTAAAAATGAGTGGATAGCAAGCCTATTTCTGGTTATCTTTGGTAGTTTTTCGTGGTAGTCAGATACTGCTAATCCAAACAGCCCTATTTTCTATCTTAAGTATAGTGAGCCGTGCCAAAGATGTTTTACTTCCACTTTGACAACCCTATGATTTGAGACAGAAAATTTGGAAAAATAAAATATTTTAATCATGGTAAATATATTACACCATAATTTTCTAACATATTTGCACAACACACGCCTTAAATGTTGCTATATAATTGTAAAGATTATTAATGCTATTGCGTATCATTTAAGTGTTCTTAATAATCTCAGAAATCGGCGGCTGAAAACGGTAGATTCGATCCCTCCTTTCATGAGTTGGCCAACCTGAATCACGAACATCACTTACGAGGTATCTAAGACCAGAAGTAATAAATTTGGACAGTAAAATCTTGAAGAGGCATATTCAAACATGGTGCATGATGACACAAAGACATGGAACACGTTTGTCATGGCTAATTATACTGTGCCCTTAGACAGACAGGCTTAAGATTTTGAATATGTTCACATGTTTATTTTATTAGCTACTTCTCAATAAGTATATTAATTTGAAGAGTTTATTGAGGATCCATTATTGGACAAGAGGATCCACAGCCTTCGCATTGTAATGGATTGACGAGATAGAGCACTGCGAGATTCTACCACTATCTTTTCAGCATTTTGGCATTCTCCGTAACTTTGATTTACAATATTCGGTTCTGAAGGTTATATTTATGGAAACATTTTCTTTTCATTTATTTGAACAACCTCGAATTCGGAATATTATACGAAAGTACGCATTAGTCAGTGGAAGTAAATAAGCCTAGTGGTGGTATGGTCAATTTCCCCCTTACGCGATTGTTGGTATATCCGAAGTGAAGATAGCATTCAAATAGTATTAAAATATTACTGACTTGAATACTTTTAGTACTCCATAAACGGAATTCATTCCGTTCATACTCTATTGGTCATTTACTGTTCACGCACATGTCAGGGATGCAGTCTCATCACTGCCGTCTAACAAGGTAGAAAATCAGTTCAAATATCCAGACCTGCATATATCTAGTTCTCATCTGTTTTATTCCAAGCTCTCTAATTTCCTCCTACTAAGTTTGAGCACTGTAGCCGTAGTATACCTAAATGAACACCTAGAATATTGAAGTGGACAGCTAAGATAAAAATTGCGGCTACATAAAGAGTATTAGTATTAAACATGCTTTGATGTTGCTAGTTGAAAAATTAAAAACTCTAAAATACCAGCACGCATCACTGTATTGAGTCACTATCCGCTATTGTCTGCACAAATATTGGCAGTACCAGGTATCACTGAGGCAAGATGCTAATGGACACAAATGACAAGCATAGAGGGAGGATGAGCGGAATAAAGAAGGGGAAAAGAAGAATGAAAGATAGACGTAGAATGTTGATATAGCTAATGGCCGGGAGCAGCTGCAATGTTACATAGAGAGTGGTGGCAGGAGACACAGTTCGATCAAATGAGCCTAAAGGGAGTAGATAGTAAAAAGGCAAAACCAAAAATAATAGTGTCAATTACAGATAATCTGCTCTCCAATGAATTCTCTTTCTAGAGACAGAGATAGAAGAGAGAGCAGAATGGTGGGTAGTAAAATAGATAGAGAAAGGGAAGGGGAAGTTGGATGACTGGATGAGATTTATCGATAAATTCGGGAGTTAATCAAGCCCTGGCAGGTCCGACACGCATATCCTCATCATCTCTGGCTAAACGGGCAGTCGGTTGGGGTTTAGATGATTGAGGTTGTAAGGGACTGTGAAAGAGGTTTCCGTTGATACGGTGGTTGTTTCGAGGATTGTAGTTCAAGCGACGAAGGTGTTTATGAGTAGGGACGGTACCCGGCTTGCGTCGACCTGCAGCGGTCGTTGCATTGTTATTGTTATTTGGTGTGGATTCTTCATCTGAAGAAGTGTCACTTTCAGAGTTGCCTTCCTCATCAGTCGAAACAGCACCGTTTGATTGAATTTGCGGGTAGAAAGCATCTGGGCGCAGGGCATCAGCCATATCTGTATGACTTGTTACTTGGTGAGGCATGTGACCGTGCTAAAAAGAGTAGATTTTGTATTAACAAATGAACTCAACCAATCGTAAGACTCAACAAGAAAAAATACTTCCCAAAAATCATATTGAAACAGAAAAAAGACATCTAGGACTCCCCTTAGATCAGGAACTCGCAGATATTAACCTTTATTGATCAATATGAGTAGCAATCTCAATCTTTATGTGTCCGTATAAGTTTGGATATGGAGTACCGATTTAATAATCAAAAAATCACCTCACTCCTTGTAGGAAAGCGAGCATCTCAGTTTTTTTCAGACTCCTGATATCGTGACTGCATTATAAATTACTATTCAACCCCACATATCATGGTTTACTTGAAATTTGCCATTTTCACACTTGGAGGCAACTCCATGTACCGTGGGTAATCATAATAACAATCTGTTGTGCACCGGTAATGCAGCGGTTAACGTGGTCGACTGTGACTGATTCGATCTCTATCGGTACACAGTAAGTGGGCGGAATGGCCAGTTGCACTAGTTAAGCCCGACTATTCAATGGGGCAGCAGAATTTGAGTTTATGATAAGGGAGGCTCTAGGACACTACTTCCGCACCCATAACGATCGTCAGAAATATGTCCTCTGATATAGGTTTAAGATTTAATAATCTCTAACTTGTTCCTTTTTAACTTATCTTCAATTTAGCAAATAATTCATTTGCCATTACGTCCGTCAATTTATTAATACATGTGCACCAAAATTCTTCCGCTGTTACCTAAACCTAACTTCGGTAGATACAATTGCGTGCCTTCCTTTCCATTCCATGGGAATGATGGTATGGTTTATAGTATATTATAGAGTTCTAATCAACGTATTAGCTGTGAAGCATTACACTACTATCAGAGTTAAGCTCAAGAGCCGCTAGTCTCTTCAAAGGTTTGTTTAAGCGTCCGTGTTTATTTGTTTAGGAAACAGAACTTATAAAGGGAAATAAGGAGCAGGAGACATCTTTATAGGGAAGACGAGACAGCTCGGTAAGCTGCGCTAAAATTAAATTTTAGTCGGTTCCGAAGCTATAAATATTAGCTTATACGAGCTCAACGCTCTATTTAAAATGAGAATAGAAGTAGTGCAACCACCAAATTTTTAAACTCGCGAAATATCAGATATCAGCCTTCTTCTGGCATCAGACAACTTAAAATCGAATTTTGAAACACATGACCATGAAGCTACAAGAGAATTCAAATCTCTGTTTATAAAATCAGTGCAATTGTTCTCAATTATCTTGAAAACTCTTCTCCAGTACAAATGAACTCCTCAAATACCCCGAGATGCTAAGGACAAAGAGACACCAACTGCAGAGGTATACTCACATTTCTAGAAAGACATTTTCATATTTAAATACCACCCTATTTGGTAACTGTAATATTTAGAGCTTTGACCTTTTTGTCCAAATGGTATCCTTAATACGATCATTAACTGACTTTTATCGTTGATCAAATAGATATAATAATAAAAAAATATGAAAATTGTGAATAGAAATTAATTAGAACATGCCGCGGCGGTAAAAATATTTCCCCACTATTTTGCCAATGGGGAAAAAAGTACGGAATCCTCACTTCAGTTAGAGGGAATGTAACACATCCCATCACTGGCTATTACGCTTAAAATGAAATCAGTGACCATTGAGGGTAGTTAATCGATCGATAAAGAAACAATTATATCTACAATCATAAATGTACAGTGTATTAAAAAACGCTCCTATTATCTAAGTAATGATCGCCTGTATAAAAAGAGCACGAGAAGAGTCCCAAATTAAGTGTAGAGAATTAGGTGTAAGCGCATGACCGCAAATGAGTCCTCTCATTTCCAAATCCACCAACCCTACGTAATATCACACAGAAAAACCAAAGAGAAGTTCCGCAATTTCTGAAAACGGAAAAACATACTTAAAATGACACTTAAAGCTCCAATATGAGATAAGAGTAGGGAAATCGGAATGTTATTGTTAACATCTAACAACGATAGAGAAACAGTTAAAAACACTGTGTAGTCACTTTTATAAGCAAACTACTGCCTTAAAATTAATTTAACTTCAGAGAAAGGATTTGACTTTCCCATTTTCTAGGTCAGATCTAAAAAAATCAAACTGTCACATAGTCACTGCATATATGATCTATTCAAATAGTGCGAATTTTACAGCAGATGATTATGAAATATGGGAGCCTGTACCCAAACTAACAACAGGACTAAAATGAAACCAATAAAATAGCCATTTTTAAAGTGGAAGAATGTGAAATAATTATCAGAGGATTTGACTTTAGACGTAAAAAAACCGATTTCACAACTTATTATTTATTTAAATTTTTAACAACTCGATCACTTAGACATTAGCTTCCCAAATGATGAATTGACTGATTAAAAACGCGCCAATTTCATAGAGCTGGTAGTGAAAGGCATTCAATGAATTACTGCATTCCTCCAAATGATACACAACAGCATAAAAAACTTCTGAATCACACTTTACAACTGATTTAATCGAATAAATTGCTTATGATTTAATCTGAAAGAAAGTGCAGATAAAAGTACGCGACTACACAGGAGTTTCACTTATGGGAAGCATTATCATTTTCCGCAACTCACCAACCTCATAAACACTAAATGCGACTTTGAATTGACCTAAAGATACTCTACTCGGAACCATATCTACATATTATCACCTGTAGTTATATATAAGGAAACTGTGGATGTGTTTTAACTGAAATTAACCAAATAGAATTCCATTAAATAGTTAAAAATACTAGTTGCAGACATAGTCTTAAATAAATTAAGAAATAAATTTAACAGTAATGCAATACTATCTAGTCAAATTACTTTGATATTTTAGTTGCAGATATTTTTATTCTACATTTGTATCGTTAATAAAACTGAGATACACAAATAAAACGAGTTGAATTAGCTTAACTTTAAGTAAATACGGCAACTGTGTCGTAAGCAACGAACTCTGAGATAAAAATTAAATTGAATATCTGAAATGAAATTGAATGAAAAAATGTCAATGATCTGACAAAATGATTAAAGTGGAATTGAATTTCTATTACTGTTCTTGCGCGCTCTTACCTAGTAAAGAAGTTTCATTTCTGCTATATATTACTGCCTAATCAGGATGCCAACCAATTCCATATCTCAGAACTTTCTTAATAAATTGGAGAACGTAAGTGAATTACAAGTTCTGCCTTCTTCCTAACCGTGTCTGAGTAACTATAGTCATGATGCGCCGAAATGAGCTTTTAAGTACCATTATGCTAGTATCATATGGAAACAAAATCAGGGAGAGTGAAAAAGTTAAAATTTGGAAAAATAATATATATTTGCTGGAGAAGAAAATGAAAAATGGAGTTGCTAGCTGCTATTAGATGGAAACGATATGATATCTCCTAAAATTTTGACAACTAAATCACTTAATACTCAGTTTTCGCTCTGAAATAGACTTCGAAATAGCAGACAGAGTCGTGAAATCCATCAAAATCCCTTTGCGTTTCACATCCTATAAAACTGGTGAAAGCTAAATAAAATCAATTTAAGTGGCGCATCGAAATTGAAAGCCGGAAATAAGCTAGGTTCCATGCATTGCAGACTCTGAATTTTTCCTTCATAATATATGCAAAAAGCCATGCTTTGCATGGATGGTATGCAGTTAATGATAAAAGACAGCTATAGCAAGAACAGTGCACTCTAAGCACACACACAATCTCAAGGATGAAAATGAAAACATGTGATAGCAATACAATACATACACAATCTTTGGCTCTTCGGTTTGCACCATTGCGAAGGAGAATACAGGTGACATCAAGGCGATTCTGTTGAGCAGCCCAATGCAAAGCTGTCCATCCATTCTGTAAAAAAACGAAAAGGTAATGCAAAATTAAGATTTTATCATTACTGCAAAGGTCACCATTTTGTAAGTATATAATTATGAAAGACATTGTACATAAATAAACGGTAATGATGATGCAATTACGGGGAAAACAGTCTCATTTCTTGAAAAGTTGATAAAATAGACAATAGAGCGTGGGTGTGCGCCATATAGAATATCAAAGCATTACATTCAGTTGTACTAAACCTCGTAAAGCAACTTTAGGAGGTCAAACAAGTTAGACTTAGGGATTTCCCTTAAAAATATAATGATTTTTCCGAGGAATCAATAGAGCTTTCCGAAATGAGAAGATCAAGAGTTCCGTAGAGCTAATTGTTTATTCAGACGACCATAAACGATTTGTGAATTAGGGAAAGAGAATAAGTGGGAAATGGGTTGTAATAAACAGGGGGAATAAAGGTACGATTTGGGAAGCTGGCAGAATTTGCATTCTTTTATCGTTAATGAGCAACCAATTAAACATCATCTGACAATTAAAACAGGGTAGAGTTAAGAGTCAAGATAGTAGAATCCCACGCATTCCCATTTACCTCAGAAGTAACCATTTGTTTACATATACTATACACGAGACATATTAACTTTACGATAAGAGACAGAATCAAACATTTTCCGTGGCCTAAACTGAATTCAATTGGCCTTCTTTTAGGTTTATAAATAAGAAGGAAATATCGTCACTGCTATCTTGTATGTCGACTAAGTAGACAATCAAACCCATATATCAGCAGTAGCAGTTTCGTAGACAACCCAAGAGGCGGTCACCGAGCTATAAGTGACCTGTTGGAGTAACTCAATGGACACCTAGTAACATCTCTACGACAGCCCAAAATATATATTAGAGGCCGCCTAATGTTAAACTATTTATAAGCGAAATTCTAATGTTTAACCAAAATAAAAGCATATATCTGGATAAATACCGTAAAAGGTGGAGGAAAATGCCCTAAATCGTTAAATCATTGTATTTCAGAATAACACAGAATTTGATAGCCCTAGTAGTAGGTAAATGGTTTTTGAAAGGATAAACCAGTTTTAAAGTTTACTATAGAACAATCAATTTCGAGACAGAGTGGAATTCCGTACACCAATTAAAATGTAAAATACGCTTAATTTTAAGAGCTTTAAACACCATTGTGGACTACTTCCTACAGGAAGTGCACTAAATTTCCACTACCTGGAACTCGCCGCATTGCATATAAACAGCTGTTTCAGAGGACTGGAAGAAAATATTAACACAAAAATGAATTCCAGATCGTTTCGATAAAAAAATAGCTGGGCCCTGGCTTGGAATTGGCATGTAGTCCATGCATGTAAAATGGAAAAAGTATAAATGTATCGCAACTTTTCGTAAGTACAAATAACAAGGAATTGGGAGCTGCATAGAGGATTGCCAATTCATTTTCTCAGCAGTTTTTCAGTTAATATATGGGAAAGTTTAGGTAAGATTATTTTCAACAACTAATTTAATGATGAAAAAAGAAGAAAATATTTAAACAACCGCAAAGAGAGGTGTAAAAGTGAATAGTGAGCATTGGAGCTAACTTTTTCGCATTATAATAGAGGTAAAATATTAGAAACGGTAAATTTAGAATTCAAACAGTTCCAAAAGTGAATCACTTAAGTTGGGCGACAACAAACCGAGAGACACGGTTATTAAAAGTTCAGAATGCTCACGAATAAACAGACAACTATTAAGAAATAACTCGAAAAATAGGATAATAGAAAGTGGACATTCACTTTAGTATCAATGAGTATCAAATATGCACTTCAACAGTGATGTGCCTAGCACCCCTATGCAAACTCCAAGCGAGTGGTTGAGAAGCATAATCCTTTGTCTATTAAAAATCGAATTATACAACAGTTAAATATAGCGTTTCTGAGTGTATGAAGATCTTCGCAGACGGAAGAATACTTTTGAGCTATTGAACAGATCACTTTTCCACTTTTCACAACAAATACTATCTACTTCAGTGTCTAATTTAGTAAAGTCACTCAGTCATACGGAAGACAAGCGTGGTTAAAACGTTACATGAATGAGCATCAATCTAAACAACACTAAAAGCGATGCTGTTATTGGGACTCTTGGAGGTGGGGGTTAACCTTATATGCGACTGAATTAATTTAATTTTACGGGTTATATAAACGGCTACAAATATTTAAAACTCATCTTGTTTAGCAATTCCCTTCTTCATTCTCTATTCGTAGAGGCAGGCATTTCACCTATTGGTACGTCACTTAACATTAGAATTGGCAATATATGCATTTCTATGAGTGATAATAATATTCCACCGCACTGCAATAAGTGCCTTATATCAGACCACTAAAACCGTATCATCCGTAAAATCAAACAACTGGCAAAGTCAAAATACAAATGGCGTGTGACATCGAGCCAATTCCAGTAGCGAAATACCAGCCAATCGGCGCAAATTGCGTAGAAGAAACGGTCGCGCGATGACCGCATAAAATTTAATGACCTCATAAGACCCACCCATACATACATCAGTAACGCAGTTGCGTATTTTAGTTTAACACGTTAGTAAAACTATATAGAAAAAACTTTTAGGTATATATATACACATAATTTGATATAATATATAGTAATAGGAGCTTAATTTTAAAGAGGATAACAGATATCTCCCCTTATCCTAGGGGAAAGCAGTAAAAAATTAAGTAGAGGGTACTTAATTTGTTACAATATTACGATATATAAAAAGGATGCACCTTATTGAGAAATCTTACTTATTAAGAAAATTAGGATATTACTTATAGCCTTTACTGTCAGTTTAAAGGATAAATGTACGTTAATGAATCGATTTACTTGCAGGTAAATATGAAAATCTGGGAGAAAACTAAAACAATGTTTAGAAATGAGTAATTTATCTGATTGCTCAAACAAACAACAATGATTCATTTAATGGGACATTAAAACAGGCTTGAGTCAGCGCCGCCTACGCATTCAAGAAATTGAACATTCTCCCGTGCATATGCCAGTCACAGCTAAAAGAGCAGGGACAATTGGCGGATATAATATGAATGAATAAAATTCTTAATATAAGGAGATTTCACCAAGTTGGTATTTAGAGATTATGCTCGCACCCAATATCTCATTAGAAAGAATGTAGACTGACTTCGTTCCGTTGACGCCATTCTGCAAATAATAGAAAGTAATTGCACATGGATAGGTTGGATGAGTCAGTAGTTTAACCTTAAAATTCGCACAGAAATGACCTCAGGCGTATAGTTACAACCGCTGTGCAGTGGCCTAGTAACAGTCATAGAGCTACGGAAGATTGAATGTTGCAACTATATGCTGTAGAAGTAAACATAATTGAATTTCTGATTTACGAAAGAAGTTCGCGCATTCCAACTCGCTAAAATAGAAATAACAATACCGAAAGCAAAAAAGCATTCGATTTCTCTACTGACAGTGAATTGCTCAATTCTTTACAAAATGTTTGAGAGGTTATCCGCAGATGTAAA
The DNA here is from genome assembly GCA_900708905.1 of Hymenolepis diminuta. Classification (NCBI taxonomy): domain Eukaryota; kingdom Metazoa; phylum Platyhelminthes; class Cestoda; order Cyclophyllidea; family Hymenolepididae; genus Hymenolepis; species Hymenolepis diminuta. The sequence goes on from CAADRB010000007.1 coordinate 104,276, forward strand.
AGTTCTTTCTGCAAAAATTGGGATTAAAATGTCCTCTGATGTTTCTAACACATCCAAAACCCCTGTGTTTCCAAATTCTTCTAAAAATTCTACTCAATCTCCGGTTGCACTGTCGCCCCTAGGGTGCTTCCTACTGCAACTAGTTGAGGCGGCCATCGATGACGCAAAGTTGCACCCATCAGTGTAAAAGCAAAGAATCCCACGCACTCTATGGGATCTCCCATGATTAAAATCTCTAAGCCTACCGTGTACAAGCAACAATCAGTCCCGAAATATTGTCCACTTGGTTACCCAACAGACAGAGAGGGACAAAATGAAGGTTGCTGTACTCTTGCCTCCTCTGGAACTCATGAATCGTCCCAATATGTCTTAGTTGATGCAACCAGGTTCAAACAAAGACAATGTTCATTTACATTTCTAAGCGATAGGCACCGGTGAATGATAAATGCAATGACATTGGACTGACTAAACCTGTTTCTTGCTCAAATGAAAGTATAAATAGCGATTGCACGAAATGAAAGCGAGGCAGAACTTTCTCACCATCAGGATCTCATATTCTTTCAAAGGTTCCTTAGTCACACATTGGTTGCGGTCTTGCTCGACTTATGCGTAAGATTTCATATCTATTCCTGGACTGGGGTTATACTCATTACGTCTGCCACAACCGGTATCGTTAATAATGATCTCCGCCAGGTATTTGCAAATCATGGCATATTAAAGGTTATAGTGCCCAGAAATCTCACCCAGTTCTCTTCCACTCGATATGAGGACTTTATCGTGGTCTAAATATCTCCCATTTTCATTCTCTACCTAAATTAAAAGGTCTGGAAGAGCAACTTGTTGACATTGTGAAAAAACAACCACTTGTGTCAAAAAGAGAGGAGATAGTGAAATAAAATCATAATGCTTTACACGGCCTCATATTGGTGCCCAAATCTGGGTGCACTATCGCAAAAATCTTCGTTCTCGATATGTAATTTAACAGTCATGAAATCTCGGAACTCTGGAAATCCAACGCACTCATCGGTCGGAACTCTATTCTGGACGCCTCAGAAAACCTTGAAAAAGATTCAAGGTTAATCCAAGGCTCAAACGTATGAATAAATAACTTTCGCCGGGAGGTGTCAGACAAAAATGAAAAATTATTATCAAAAGAAACATTAAATTAACGATAAAATGTACACTTTTTTAAATGTGATAAAATTATGGGTCGTTGCTTTGCACAATTTTAAGTAAACTGCAGAAGTTTGCTCAATCCCGTGATGTTATTGAGTTCTGGAATTTGTGGCTATTTTGGAAGGCAATAATTCGGTTTTTGGAATGTGCCATAATATGCTAAATGCATTACATGAAAGGATGATTCATTACTAACGATATATTCACAATAAATTTTCTTTGCTAAAATGGCGTTACAAATAATATCGAAGTTCATTTAAGTAATGAAAGCCCTTCTTGATAAAAAGAGTATCAAGCCCAACATTAGTTGCTCAAGTAAATGTGTCAATACGAAAGAAATACTTGCCAGCGAAAATTAATTAAATGAAAATAGGTTTCATTAATTTAGAAGAGAAATAGAGAAAATCTTGACTGAAGTCTAGAAGAATATTCTAGGTTAGTTAGTTGAACAGAGAAAAAGAAATTCAATTTGCTCAAGAAATAAATTAATTAAAAGACTTCGCAATCTTAGTCGTTTAAGTAGTACTACTACCACACACCGTAGAGAAGTAATTATGCCTGTTAAGAACAAAATGAAAAGTCCTCATCATTTTTTATTACCACTATAAACAATCAATATTATTTAATTATGAGGATGAGAAAGTGGATACTACAGTTAAGGTATCATAAAATTTTATACTTTCCACACCTAGATCACTGTTTCATGTCCTAATATTTCGGAAATCAGGATTAATCCCTTACTTATCTCAGTGAGTTCATGTCCGCTCTATGGAGATTTGATTAATCTGATAATTAGCCTAAGTGGTTGGTCTTGCTTTCTCAAAATAGTTCGTTCTTATGATAGCCAAGAGTGGCTATTTGATACATGCTAAGATGTTTTAAGCATAGAAGTGCTCATGAGAGTGAAATAAACGTAAACATAAAATACTATACAAACCCATCTATGCTTATGCAAGTTACCATTAAGTGGAAGTAGTCATTACCCTTAACTAGGAATGCAAAAGCATTAGCCTTTTATCCTTATTTACCGCATTTTGAGTGGGAAAGTTGGAGTGAAGTAAGTGCCAAAAGATGTAAGTTAATGAAAGGAGATAAAATTAGATCGATGTAATGATATAATACTGCATTCATCTCCAACAGACTGTGGATAAGAAAATAATAAACATGGAAAAAAATTACAATTCAGTTTTGAGCCATACGGACCACTATGTAGCTTAACTTGGGAAATTTTTAGCCACAGTAATTAAGGGATTGCATCATTAGACGAATCTAAAAGGTCAGATGAGAAGTGATAGAATGGGTAAATGCGGAAAATGTGAAGGATCTAACACATGGGCTGAAAAGTCCCGGGCCTAACGAAGAAAATACAGTTTTTTTGGTTCAAAATTAGCTGTATTCATCAACGTAATCTCCATCAAGAGCAACGCAATCATTCCAGCGCCGCTCTAACATTTCAATACCACTTTTGTAGAACGATTTTTCTTTTGCCTCAAAATAGGCCTCAGTTTCAGCGATAACCTCTTCATTCGTGCGAAATTTCTTACCGGCGAGCATTTTTTCTGGTCTGCGAACAACCAGTAGTCGCTGGGAGCCAAATCTGGCGAATACGGTGGATGTGGGAGCAATTCGAAGTCCAATTCATGTAGTTTTGCCATTGTTTTGATTCACTTGTGACACGGTGCGTTGTCTTGATGAAACAACACTTTTTCTTTGCCATATGCGGTCGTTTCTTTGCAATTTCGGCCTTCAAACGCTCCAATAACGCTATATAATATTCACTGTTAATGGTATTTCCTTTCTCAAGTTAGCCGATGAATATTACACCACACACATCCCAAAATACCGAGGCCACAACCTTTCCAGCCGATTGTTGTGCTTTCGG
>CAADRB010000007.1:107878-137676 GCA_900708905.1 Hymenolepis diminuta
ATTTTTTCCCATCAAGAAGCAGTGTAAAATGAAAACACGAAATTGTTTTTGATGCATTGTTTTGAAAATAACAAAAGTAGCGTCACTCTTAGCACAATAACTCACAAACTAATGAGTAGAATATCATGAAATTTTAACAGCTGTCTTTTGAAGGTAAGTATTAACTGAAAAAAAGTGACTGCAATAAAACTAGCGCCATCTATGTGTTAGGCCCGGGAATTTTCAGCCCATGTGTTATACTGATATGGGAAAGACTGTATATCACTACCTTACTTCGCAAGGGAAGTTCAGATATGCAGAAATAGTAAATAGTCAATGAAATGGAAGGTAAATTCTAATGAAGTAAAAAATGATGGGATATTAATAACAATAAAAGGAATGTAAAAGGATTCACTGAGATTCCGCACCACAAATTATAGCACATTTTCAATTAATCTTTTGAAGACATTCATAAATTTTTTTTGCCAATAGTTTTGAGAGTGGGAGCAATGAATGCAAAACGATAGCACGCAAATTTAATGAGAGATCACAAGCAGTTTACACAGAATAAATCTAAGTTCATAATATAATGAAGTATAGATATTTGCTATTCATCTACTTCTCTCTAAAAAAGGAAAATAAATTTTTATTTATTAAATATTGCTGAGATGTTCAGGAAATGAGTCAGTGATCTGCAACGATAAGGGCACCATATAACATCAGCCTAAATAACTCCGGATAAAGTATTTTTTATAAATGAACAAAGCGATCAATCTTAGGTCACTTCATGCGCATAAGGGTCCTACGCTAAAGACGGGACGCAAAAACAGGAAGAGCATTTCTGTTTTGTGAGACAGCCATAAATGTGCTGAATGACAGTAAAACGCAAGAAATTAGAAAATAGGTGTACCTCCGTCTCAAATTTTGGACAAATTCGCATAATGTGAATAGTGAGCGTAAACTACCTGGATGCCAAATACATGTCAATAGGCAAGAAAACCTTAAAAGCATACTTGTACGGAACTACCACGTGCACCGGTGGCGCAGTGATCAACGTGCTCGAATGTCAAGTCAGAGGTCACATCAGGTAAAGTGGAAGGCCAAATGCACTACTTATTTCTGACCGGAAATGGAATGATAGAATGCAAGTTTCTAAGGCTGTCATCTCTCTTACCACTTTCATTAATGACTTTGGTAAATTCAATGAAACTTCTGTAACATCTTGTGAATACCCCTGCAGATTTACTTTATTCACGAAAGTTCTTTGTATATAGTAGTAGTGGATGTACATTGCAAAACCATCGATATTTTTTGTGTTCAAATGACAGAATTTTAAAATGTTTACACATTGGGCACATGATTGGAGGCACTGCTGTCAAAACGGCAATGACAAGTAAAAACTGTTGCATTTCATGAGGGTTTTAGTATAAACAATCCCATTTTTTGACATTTAGCAAATGGATAAACTGGAATTCTGACTAGAGTTAGCTAATTCAACGTAAAGTACAGAGATTTATGAACGTAATAATGGGGACAAAGAACTCTTATATCCTCACTAGTTTCGATCATACCGCAGCGTTTTCAAACTTAAAAATAAGAACATCAGTAATAATTGTCAGTGAGTGGTCTTAATAAAATATTTTGCAGTTTTTTAAGCAAATTTATAAAGAGTTGAAATGAATTTTTCTGCTATGCTTTAAATTATTTGCCATTGTGACATGCTCCAGCCTTTAAGGAACACACTGGTTCCCTTAGTTACCTAACTCCTGCACTGTCAGCTTAACTCCTACGCACAATCTAGAGTTGTAACCTCCTCTCTGTTTTCCCTTAGTAAAATACTCCAATAACGACTTCGTCGAATCCACATATGATGACTGACAATTTTGCTGAGTTGGAAAGGGTAGTAGATCAGTTAATTTTCTCCATCTTCTAAGCTAAACTTACTCTTACGATAAGACGTCAAAAACAGATTTAGCTGCTGAAACTCGATAAACTAGAATCTTTTCAGATAGTAAAACATAAAAATATAATCGTAGTAGATATATTACACTAATTCATGGCGATCAGAAGAATAATAAACAAGGTCGGGTAACTCATCAGGTAAGTTCTGAGTATTTAAAGTTGGTACATTAATTATCTTCTCTTGAATACAGAAAAAATGTTATCCAGGTGGCATGAACAACACAACCAATTTAATATATTCATCAAAAAGATGTGAACATAGTAGCCTTGAGGTCACTAAGAAACTCGGAGAACAAATCCCAAAATATTAATTTTGGAGTACTAGAACATAACGCAGTAAATTATTACCCATTAAATAAAATGGAGATAAACTAATGAGTTTAAAATAGAGATTCAGTTGAAGTTCAAAATTTTAGAATATTCAACAAAGCTTTCCTTCATCCCTTAATACGTCATTTTATCCAGCTCTTTGTACAGAAACTTTATCACGAATAAACATTGCAAGCTTTTGATTAGCAATGAATGACAATATTAAAAAACAAAAAAACGGACAATTGAACATCAGGGGTACATTTTACATTTACCGGAGCAATAATAAGTAAATGGAGACGTGGAATACATTCCATTATTGTTAACATTAAATCAAGGCGCAATACATCATACATTAAGTTCTTCCAAAATCACCATCTAAGAGGAAAAAACACCAATTTGACAGAAAATAAGGAGGGGAAAAAAGGAGATCGTGAGAGAGAAACAAGGGTATTTCCGTTTAAATTGAAATTTCCGACAAAAGTTTATTATTCAAATCTTAAGTAACAAATATAAACTAAAACATTTACAAGGAACCTAAACAGTGCTAAAAATCTACTTCATTAGGAACTTTAAAATTTTGTGGACAATAGGAATATAAAGTAGTATTTCACAGATAAAAATAAATTACCTTATCTACGGCATTGATATCAGCACCCATTTCGAGAAGAGTTCGAACGAGGGAAGTATTTCCATGGTAGGAGGCGAAGATGAGTGGAGTGAAGTCGGCCTGAAATTGAATAGGAGGTTAACATTAAAAATAAAGTAACAGAAAAAATTAACCTTGCAAATCTACACGATTAATAGATAGCACTTATCGGTCTTCCTTAATGCACTACGCAGTGAGTAGGCCTAAACCTTTAGTTCATAGTAATATCGGTCATAGCACTATAAAATGAATTCGCCTAACGCCGTAAACAATCGGCAGTTATACATAATTCAGAGACCTGGTTAACAATTACGGCCCATGGTAGATTCCTATAATGGGGCCATTGCACAAATAGGGTAATAGGAGAAATATTTAAATATTAAATCATCTAAACTTAAGTATTAGGAGAGTTACTCTGTGGAAAAGATATTTAGATAGCTTAACTGTTCAGCAATGTGTCAATTAGTTAAGAAGCTATGAAGTCCAGAAATCAGTTGCTAGTTGGCAAATATGGCAGTAGATCATTATAGATCGATGACAAGACAGTCGAGGACTGTCAAACAAAATTCAAGGCGATGGATTCTATACATTTAAGTACCTAAAGGCTTCAGAAATTTCAGACAAATGATTAAATACGATTCGAAATCCATATTAAACCTTCAGCAATGTGTGTTCTTTTCCTATTATATGTAGACAAAAAAACTGAGAAATCATTGTTTAAGATGATCTCAAATATGACGAAAGACAAAGAATTCCAGTTAATGCAAAGATAAAATTTCGCAAAAGCGTAATATCTAAAAGTAACAGGTACTTATAATTGTGAAAAACAAACAGTAAAGGTAAGATTTCAAAAGTGAGGCTTCCTCAAGTAAAGAGGCCATTTAGAAGATCACTGTCTTTAAGTGAAAAGTTGTCCAAAAAACGAATGCGAAAACATAATTTCAACTAAGATTGTATGTGCTTTCTTCAAGAATATAGTGCCCTAATTTTGGGTAGCTAATATCATGAGAAGTTACCGAGTGAACCTCAACTGAATTCAAGTTACGCCCGTTCACAAATTAAGCCATAAACATGATTTTTTTATAGTATGACAAATCAGACACAAATTGCACAAATCAACTTTTGCGCGCACAATTCAATAAAACGCAAAAACCATAAAAGTTAAGAGTTTAAGGTTTATGGTTTATTTACACTAAACCACACTCTTTGGTACGGGATATAAATAAAAATATGTTTCATGTATTTTTATAATATTTCTAGGTTAAAATTACGTTTACATTTCAAAAATTTTCTATATTAACCTTCCCTCAAATTAAATTCCACTTTCTAGTTTACTGAAATCTAACCAAAAAGCCTTCAGTTGATTTGAAAAATATCAATGTTTGGGTCTTGAGAATATTCCAACAATTGGGTTAAGTATGCATTAATAATAGAAAATTTTTGGAAGTTTCAAAATATTATCGTTCCGTTGATGTCCTGTCAATCTCATCAATTTTATAGAATGGCTGGTAATTATGCATAATTTAGAAGTTGGATTAATAGCCACGACAAATGATATACCTCTTTGATCAAGTAATCGGAAAGATAGGGTAGTAACGGGAAAAACAATTATTTTGCGTAATTGATTTCATAGAGAGATAACCGAAACTCACGCCTCATCGTTGCTAAATCAGAAAACGAATACAATTAGAATATATTCTCAATGAAACATATATCTACTAATTCGATTAATAAAGAGCACCACTTTAGAAGTAAAAAGAAAGCTATTTCGATTAAGCATGCAAACTAAAAAAACGAACATGAACTCATCCAGAAACTCAGGGATCAGATTAGGGAAATAGATTAGCACCTGCATATTGCTAAGAGAATTAAACCTCTAATGAAAAAATGGACAACCCAATGCTTCAAGAATTCAAATAAGGTGCGATTCTTGGCATCCTGATTCAAATTCTATTGATTTATATTGTTATTTCACATTTCCAAGTACTATTTTGTGATTTAAAGTTTCTTGGCATTGCTATGGATAGTAAAAACAAGGCTGCAACAAATAAACCTTGTTACAGTCATGGCAAAACAATTCTGAAGAAATTAGACAATAGCACTAAAGAAGGTAAATAATGCACAAAGTAACACATTATCAGATAAGTTGAAAAAAAACTCTTCCTTTTAGAAAGCACTTCAGGAAAATAAATAAACTAAAGAACTAAACCAAAATATTTGTTTAAAGCAAACCGTTCAAATAAAGAAGTCACTTATGATTAGAATTAAGGACCACAAAATGGAGACATATCAAAAGCTGTGTTCATGATCTCTGCCATAACGTAACCAACTAGGAATCCTGGTAGTAATCTAGTAATCGCGAAGTCAACAAGCTAGAAAACTCGGCAATATAGCAACTTTACACAGAAGCTAATAACTCACGGCTGATCACAAGACACGTTATAGTCAACACGTGTGTATTCACGAAACTCGCTCTCAATCGGTATCGGCTTGAACAAATAGGCATAATTATCAGGTGTCTTTTATCGGTGGGGAAATGAAGAAGAAGATCACATTTTTATTCATAGAGGAAACGTTGAGAGCGGGGTAAAATGATTATCATTTCTTCCAACAGTCTCCAAAAGAAAATTTTAATAACAGACTCGCAAGCACAAAATTTAAAAATGAAAACGACTTCTTAATCACCAACTAAGATGACAACTTGGTGACAGAAATATAAGAGCAGTCATTTCTCTAAATTGACTTGTATATTCGATTATTTGAAATTTGAGCGTATGAAACTAGAAATTACGGAACAATAAATGGTTCTCAGAAGTTAAACAATATTCTATTTTTAAAAAAAGCTATTGGCGAAGAGATTATTAATGTATAAACACATGAAATAAAGTATTCTCGGTCCCACGTACTGAAACACTTGAATTATTTGAATTCAGTGTAAGTAATGATTTGAAAAGTAGCAAATGTATTTGTGGAGCAGCAGCAAGAATAACCGAATGAAAAACTCGAGCCTAACAGACCAAAAACAATTTAGAAGCACATTAGTGACAATATGTGGTGTATCTTGTTGATAAGTTACCTCAAAAGAAAAAGAGTCTCTTCCGGAAAATATTTGGCCAGGAAAAATCACACCATAAAAGGCTGAAAACTGAAAATGAAAATTTTGACAAAAACTAATGAGCAATAGTTAAATATGGCGAAAATTGTACATATGAAAGCATTGCGCCGAAGCTTAAATCTATAAAACTAACCGGTTTAGACAAATTGGTTGTCAAAAAGTCAAACGGCAATCATTTACGGCGACACACCTGAATAATCCGAGTTGTTATGTATTTTGATGTAAAAGAAAATAGTTTCGCTGATCATAATATTGAAGCATGCATATACAATACGCATGCCAAAGTACTGTCATTTATGCTCCATTAGGCTGTCTGCGTTATAGAATGGAAAACCTAAGAAGTGACCCCCAAGCCCCGGTATCAAATAGACCAGCATATATATCCACCAAGCCAGAAGAACCAGGTTCGATGACTCTTGACACACAGTCAATAAATTCAAAAAACAGCCACAGAATTTGCAAATTACTTTTCCATCAGGGACAACAGGTAGCTACTTTTCTGCGCAAGTTAAATATTAGTGACACTCGGATTGATAACCGCTAAGAGACATTCTTATGCAATAATAATCTTTACAACTTGAAAAGTATTTCACATAATTCTTGTGGGATATCATTGAGATTATATTGCACAAACAACAATGGCTGATCACATTTAAAAATTGCATCTTAGAATCCATACACAAAATGTACAGATATTAACGCAGAATAGGCTACAATTGAATATAGTTTTAAAAAACATAAACCTTACAATAAATATATAACCAAGCATAGGCCCTAGAATTAAACGCCTTGTAAGAATCGCTCATCTAAAAAACGAACGAGGCTTTGTTGAACGAAAAATCACAAATCCCCATATCGTTTAGTCTAGGCTGTAAAGCAGAGAAATCAAGTGTTATATTGATTCCTCTTCAACCAAAATGATATTTATTGATTTAATAAGATATATAATTTTTGAAAAAAAAAGCCAAAGAGCACATATATCATCGTATCATACAATTTAGAACAGAAGTTTACAATACTTATTATTCATGTTTTCCGGTATTTGTTTAGATTATAGCCTCACTCGCGGCAGATGAAACATTCAATTTTTTGCTATACAAATTTTGTGCGTTTAGGCAAAGAAAGATTTATTTCACCAAGTATCACATGCTTTATGGGTTAATTATGGATGAGAGAGTAAGGCAAAGAAATATAGGCTCAAGGAACGGCATGATGATTTGAATACATCAAGTCAAGAAGGAGTAAATTGAAGTTATCGGTTTTAACCTTGAAAGAGGAATTGATGCAAAATGTTTCGCAAAATCCTAACATACTTCTACGAATCGCATACACATACATAGGCACTGAAATTGAACTAGCATCACTCTTCTGACGCATAAAAGTCTAAACTAATCGTGCTACCATATACCATCGATTAGAAATGCCGTGAGTGATAATAAGACATTTTGATATTTACTTTAATTATTCAAGTACTATTCTACAAAGGCAAGGTAAGAAAGGAATCCATCCAGGGATACTAATAAATACAACATATTTCTGAACCTTGGATAATAATAGAAATAATATTGAAAAAGAACACTTGCGGTATCTGTGGGAAAGTGAAAAATTAAGACACACATAGAAGAAGATCGTAGTGGATAAATCGAAATGAAACGTCAATCATAAAGAACTTAAACAATGCGCATACAAGCTCTCAACTATTTAACAGATGCATAGCGTAAGTGGCAAATTTACTCACCGGGGGCTAAATAGTCAAACATGATTTCATGTTATGTGACTTTAAAGTCATTAGGCTTTCTTTTTTATACAAAAATGGACAATTTAACCACAGCCGTAGAATAATTTCAAATAAACACTTGTATTATAATAAGGCTATACAATTCCCATCAAAATCTTTTAAAAAATATTGATAGCTACGAATTTCCCTATCCAAACTCGCATCATCCTACTTTCACCATTTTGATAGAAAATGTACCAATAATTCAAAAGAGATTTTGCTTCACACTTTATGTACTTTATGTATTCATCTTGAGTGAAATATTTTTTTTCTCTGCTAATCCACCAACCTGCTCACGGCTGTAAAATACAAATGTATCAAAGTGGCATGACCAACCGATCAACAAGCTCTAAGTATCGCGAACATGAACTTACCCAGAAACCAAGCGATCAAATCATGTAAATCGAGCATTGGAATGGAATGATGTATAACCATAATAAAGAAAGCGAACAAATCAATGTTTTCAGAATTCAAGTAAAACTCTTCACACCTCTAACTCCATCATATACTTCTATTCGACCCCCCCCCCCTCTCCCCTCCATTTATTTCTATTCGGAAAATTTTTAATTCTGCGTACTTAGATGTTAGCCCAAGATTTTAACTTTCATATGCTTTTAACCTACCTTGGCTATTAACAGTGAGAATCCTGTGTGAAAACCTTCCCATACTCCCGGTGTATTATAAGGACATAGATCAAGTGATCTTGAGATAGAAACTGGCATATGATATACGGTGTAATAATATAGTGCCATTAAAAATTATATACTGAAATGAGTTTCGTGAGATAAGCCTAACCCCTGATGTCTACGTGGAAAATTTGATAAAAGTAGATGTGCGCAATTATAAACTCATAAAAGAAGATAAAGAAATCCTGGATATGAATTTTGCAGCCAGAGAAAGATTAATTAAAGAGATTAACTGAGTAGGTTAAACATATCTGCTCGAGAAAGTGCAAAATGATAAAAGAAATAGCTTTAAAGAATTATATCTACATTATGTTATCTAGCTTTAATTACTTGCGTATCAATTGTAACTTTTTCATATGAAACTATGCCTCGAAAAGCTTTTCACATAATTTTATACGGATTTATCAACCTTTCACACTTTTGAGATAACAAAGACTATCTACTTTAATCTTACCATATAACTCCTTGCATGAAATTAGAGTCCTACATGACTAATTTGGCTAGAATTATTCAAGCAGTCATCCTCTTCTGGGTTGGGAATTTGTCGTCTTGGGCGTAGGAAGCAATTTCATGCAATTACATGAATAGTTCACATTAATATGAAATCATACTACAGCAATACATGGAGATAGAGCAAGCAGAGCTCCTTATCTATAAGAGCTAATATCGTATAGAGAAAATTATCAAAAAACAATTTAATTAAATTATGAATTAATTAAAAATACCCTCCGGATAAGACGAATTACAATTGATTCAAATGCAAAGGCTTAAAGAAATTCCCTGATAAATATTAAAATTTGTTGCAAAGGACAGAAAGGGAAGGTGAAAAGATGTATAATATATCATTCGTGAACAAACTTGAATATCTTACCATTATTTTAAGCGGAAAGGAAAGAGAACTTGGTGAATAAATATAATTTCTCAAAAATTAGGGTATTTTGACAATACTGTAACATATTTTTGTGTAGCTTTAACAGTCTTTTCTGCACTATCATTCCGGAATATAGATAAATTTGCAAGTAGAGTACCTTTTTTCCCCCCAATATATGCAATTTAGTTTCAAATATTTTAATCCATCATTGGGAATAACATTTCATATTAACAATTTATTTCAATTAAGTTAAAAATTAGTTAGTTAGTTAGTTATGTAGGAAAGTTTAAGGTTCTCCATTTTCTAAAAAACCATTGAGTTTAATTTGCCAAACATAGCCCATAATAGAACTTGTAAGGCTAAGTTTGACAGGTATTCTTCTAACGTTGAGAAATAATATGATCAAAAAATGTTAGAGAATAATAAGTTAATGTTTTCTTGGTGTTGGGTAATAAACAGTCTATTTTATGATCCATTTAAAGTGAGTAAACTTGAGGTAGACGAAACGAGACTACTTAAATTGGTCAATAAGTCTACTTAAATAATAAAAAAGTTCAACACTTACAGATGAAAGCTGCCCAGCAACCTAAAATTTAGGTGACCTCTCGAGTTATTTCAGTTGAAATAATATGTACATAATGGTCGTATGAAAGAACAAAAGTGATAGGAGGAAACAGATTATAGTTTAGCTTTACTGTGGGTAGTCAGTTCTCCTATTCTGCAGCTGATTCATCGAAGTTAATCCGAACATGACAAGCACAGATAATGCACATAGGACCGTCCGGATTCTTCATCCTTTCCGCCACCTTCATCTTTAAACATCCATACCGTTTTGTTTTCCCACTATCTGATTAAGACTGTGGTAAGAAGGTAGCTAAAGCACGTCAGTTGGAGTTCTTCAAAGCCAAAATCCAATGTGATAGGTAAAAGCACAACATCAACCGATTTAGAAAATACAAAAGCGAAATATGGAGAAAAGAAAACGTATGCGAAACGATTAATCTGATAACGACTGATTTGAACGAAATTGTTAAGCGCATAATACAACTTACTTCATAATACTAGTGACTTGATTTTCCAAACCTTCAGATTCTCAATTTGTCTTTACAATAGGTTAAACAGTTCAAGAACAGGATATGATAAGGGTAAACCGACCCAAAAAATGATCCGAAGGAAGACAATTTCAAGAACAATCTTGTCTCAACGACCGAATAATATCAACTCGACCTTGAATAACAAGTCAATGTAAGTGTAGTCTACATTGCTGAGAAATGAATTATACAAGAATAATTATCAAAAATTGATTTATGCATTGTTGAAAGTTATATTCGCAATCTGCAAAGTTAGGGATGGGTAAAAAAACACTTCAAACACATTGTTAACTTTTATTTCAACTACATCTAAACGTTGTTTTTTACGAAAACAAAAGCAACGCAGTACCTTCCAAAAAGTCACCTTTGATACATTCGCAATATTTTACCTAAGTGCATCTAATTACAAGTGTCTAACCGCGCCAAAAGAAGGCCGAAATCAGGTCAACAAAAAGTGCACATCGACCTAACAGTGGGGAAAATGTTAATTGGAAACAAATTTAAAAGGACAACTTACAACTTTTTGATTTCAATATGGAATTAAACATTACCCTTCTAGCATTTCGAAAGTAATGAAAATAATTCTAAATGAACTTTAACCATTCAAGAACTACATTAACCTACAATAATTTTAGCCGTCGGCGGCACTTATACTTAAATTAATTTTAAGTGTTGCATTTGACACGTTTGAGACGGAAGCTATTATTTTAATTTTAGCTTTTCCAGGGTTCATTTCATGAGTCAACGCAATAGCCACTAAGCATGGCACATGCCATCAGATGAGAAGATATTGAATAGTCGAGATAAACTACACAACTTCCAAATCCATCTACCAACACTCAATTTGGGTATAAGGGTAGCATCATGGAGACTCTCCGGTAAGAAGCTCGAATTATGTGCCTTCTCCCTAAAAAGCCAGACAACCAGTGCAGTTAGCCATCCACGCCATGGGGTGCGTGGTGATGGGCACTAAACCTGTGACTTCTGACCTAGTATAAAACACATTATTCCTTACGCCACCGCCATTTCGGTTATTCCTGAACTGTTATAACAATATAATTGATTTGACTTATACCTCAAATATGGAGTCGTCCCAGAATAAATAAACATTATTACTTACCATTTCGACAATCAGCTTATAGTCTTTTTATAACTGTTATTTTCCCGTAAATTATTAGTAGAAAAAGAACCATTTCAAGGCCGCCATTTAACGAGAATTGAATGAATGACAGAAATGCATTAAACAACCATTTAAAAAATGAAATTGCAGTACGAAATCTATAGGGATCACTATATTTAAAAGTAGATAAGAGGATTATAATTGCTTCTAAGACGTCATACTTACATAATAAAATTTAAGCACTGAGAATTTAACAGATTCACTAGCATTAAAAAACAGAGACAGTATGTGAATGGGCTTGGAAATGGATAAAGATAGAGCTAAGGGCAGGATTTTGCGTGACAAAATGGGATAAAATGCGCTTTATTTTCTCGGATAGACCAGGTGAATAATTTGAAGAATATTTATTTAATCGTTTTGGGGACCTAAAGTCGGTGCACATTAATCAGTAGCATGCATTCAGTTTGTTTTATTAAAATGTCGTTTCAAAGAAAGGTATATAAATATCAAAAATATAGTAACTCAGAGGGGAGGCGAAAGTGAAATTTGGCGACTTTAGCAGAGACCAAGGGATTCTTTTTAGCATTATTTGCAAGCGTCGCCTCTTTGTCTTGTAAGAAATTCATGACTCGGTTGGAGCTAAGTTGTAAAGGTGAAGTTGTACCATATATCGAGTTTCGAATGCGCAACTTTGTAATTAATTCTTCATTTAGCAAATTCGTTCGAATTCATATGAGGGCACAAGAAAGCACACACGCGAAATTAGCATGTTCAATCTTCAAAGTTGATCAAGAGAGCTCACATACATGTTAAAAACACTAGTAAACAATTGCATGCAGTACATTCACAATGATCGAATCTTTGTAGTTATAGTTATTAATATATCATTTACTGCCATGTGCAAAACGGCCTAATATTTAGTATTGAGATGATTCCAGTAATAAGCAGTCCGAAGACTTGTTACTTTGTGGATTAATAATGCAGCAATAGCAGGGCAGATGTTTACAGATTAATACTGCAAAGAAACCGTAATCACAGCTAATGTAAACAAACAATCTTACAATGTCCCATTGGATAATTTATTTGTGATTTTACGACTGAGCATACAAAATCTCAGGCGCTTAAGTGTATTAAAGAAGGTAATAACATTGGTTTTATTAACGTGTTTTAAGTAATGATCAAAATGGGACTAACGTTAACGTTGGGTTCCTGTCCATCCGACGTTCTAGGATATTGTGAGTTTTACTTGTATATGTTCTATTGATAGGAAAAGCCATTTGTAGACATCTAAAAATGCTAAATCTAGGGCGAAATACACGTTTATTGACGCCCAATTTGGAAAATAAAGACATATTGAGGGTCTCTTAGAGTGAAACATTCATCTCTCTGATAAGGCAGATATATTGCATATTTTAATCGGCGGATGTGCACAAATAGAACTCCATTTAATGATAATTTATAATTAAGGTAATTTTTCAACTAACTGCACTGCAAATTTAAAGACGGGAGTAGCATCAGAACCCAACCTTAAACTTGTCCAGTTTTATTTGCAAATGAGATGCGGAATCTAAAAATTGAATCCTCGATAATAATTTTATAGATCAAATAGACAAGCAATAGCCACCTAATATTGACTATCTATAGAATCGTGGGGTTTGTCAACAAAGATACAATATAAATTAATACGAAATTCCAAAACTCATGGAACAAAGATGTCACTCTTAGTTAAAACAGCATAACAGTTTAAATATTTAAGATTTAATACGCTAAATAAATGTGAACGTGACGGTTAAACCACACATATAAAAGTTATTATAATCTACAATAACAAAAATTTTCCAATTTTTAATTGTGGGAGGCAGTTAACATCGAATTAACAGAGTCCAAAATATAACAAAGAGAAATGCATCAAAAATACATAGAGAGCAAAGTCAAGATATCAAAGAGTCTTATTTTTTTATTTTTGGACTCGAGTTGTATACTATTTATTGAGTGTACAGCTCATTTTCCAAGGTTCAAGCTTCTCGATTCGTCCCCTGGATTGCAGCAAATCCTCGTCTACGATATTCATTGCTTATTAACAGGTATTTTTTATCAATACGGGTCGAGTTCTTGCCTTTTAAATTCATTTTTTCTTCCAATGGTTGTGAAAGTAAATGGTCTTACATGATATCTAACAGTTTATAGTTCTAACACAACGGAGATGAGGTAGGTTAAAAATTTAAGTCAGCAGAGCTCCGTAACCTGGGTTCACTCAATGTGAAAACTTGAGTATCACCACGCAAACAAATAAAAATTTTCAACCAAACAGTAGGCAATGACAAAACTACAACAATCATAATTGCAGAGCTCTACCACCAATTTAATTATATGATTGAATTACGTTCTCTGCACAACTGAAATTCACTTATGTACGTCTGGCGTTGACAAGACGAGAGCTGCACATGTTTTCAGCGAAATTTGTAAACTATGACTATTAAATAAAGACTCCGCTCAGCTAATATGTGGTGATTTAGACCTAACTCCCCACGAAGATCTTCAGACGTTTCAAAATTCAGCAACAAATTATCAGCATACTACGAAGTTTAAAATGAGGTGTTCGAGTGGAAAGATGATTATGAATTAGTAAATACTCAGATTGATAACTATTAAGCAAAATTGTAGGTACCAGGATCTATAAAGGAATCCCAAGCGGTTTAAGAAACTGCGTACACAAGTTAATATGCTAATCAAGGGTTACACATGATTTATGGTATAAATATTTTTTCCCCAATTACAACGCGGTATCTTGCTTGATGTGACTTTGATCTCCTCGGCTATGTAAGGCGGATTTCGTTCTCCAAGTTATAACTGAGAGTGAAAAGAAACTAGCAAGGCTACTACCTAACAAATAAAGTGCAGACCTGAAATAGTTAGTTTACGAGAGAATATGAGAACGCTGTTAAGGTAAACTCAAAATTTACGCATGATCTAACTGAGAAAACTATATCGATCAAATAAGGCAAAAGAAACAAAAATTCAGATCGAGTAAGTAAATAAAGTGTGTGAAATTTATAAAATTTGTTTGCTGTTCTTATTAAGATGCCCAAGTTAATTATCCTTACCGCCAGGACTAATTATCAGAATGGTGAATAAGAGATGAAAAAGTGTACGTAATTTATGCAAGAGGAAACAATTACTCTGGCTCGGATACATGATTACCTATATTATTAGAATGGATCTGCCTTTGGCAAACTGATAGAGGAAATGTGAGAATGATAACATATGCCAAGTTTTCGAGGTGAAGAAATCTAGGAAAATCCCATTAGGGAAAAGATCTGGAGTGGGAAATATAGCTTAAGTTCATCCATTAAAACCCCAAAAACGCAGTCTGAAACGAAATAAAGGGCAATAAGGCCACGGCGAGATAAATTAGTTGTTTGGCCTTCAAGATTCGGATGAAGATAGTCCATTTTGACACCTAATATACACTTTTGTTATGCGATTAGTTGGATTCGCAAAATGAGATTGGAAAACCGGTCTATAAACAAGAGCTTAGGAATAACAAAAGCTATGAAGAACTGAGATATTCAAAATCGACATTCATTGTCACATATGAAGATGGGAAATGCATATGGGGGAGAAAAAATCAGCTACAAGAAAAATCCAGCAATTATCAGAGAATTGCTGGTAATTAGCGCCCAATATACAGCAATCATCCAGTGAATCACCATCTCACGTCTACGCAGACATTATGAACATTTGAAGAAAAGTAGGCAATACGAACAAAATGGTTCTTTCAGCCAAATGTCGGTTGTAAAATTGCAATATTTCACTCAAATACTAATGAAATGAATTCTTGATAATAACGTCAACATTTATATAAAATAGAGAAGAAAATATGGTAATAAATAATCAATATGTAATTATAGATAACGCAATAAATTTAACCAAAAATAATAATTGAAAAAAATTGCAGCACAGAATGCGGAGAGAAATAGTTTGACGGTGAAGACATTCAAGATATACCATAGACTATTTTCAAGATGCTAATAATACAAACAGAAGAATCAACATACAACAGATCCCGCTGACATGCAAACGGAAGCCTATTTTGGGATCAACAAAATCCCGACTATTTAAAGAATGTTATCTTTTACATCGATAGAACACAGAAAACAGCTAAAAAGGATTGAAAAGTTATCTGACTCCTCAGGATTTATATATACAACTTTCATCCCAATTTATGCCAAAGTAAAACAATAAAGTGGCAACAGGACTTCGATTTAAAACAAACAATTAAATCAATTACAAATTTCAAGGACAATGCAGGCTTAATACCTGGTCAACTTAAATGCCGGAATATACTTTCGACAATAAGCCCGCATTAAGTGACAAATACGAAATAATAAACATGCTCGTGAAAGTGGAGACACAAATCGAGTTATGATAAACAAAATTTCTCATAAACCGAAAAGCTTTCGAGCCCTTATAGCTAACGCGTAAAGCCATTAGTACCAGAGTGTTGGAGTTGAATGACTACGCTGGATGAGTCACATAAGAGTCAGTTTATATGCTGCGGCAAAATAAGTCACGCAATACAAAACTGTCTGACCAATTGGCAATAAACACAACAGATTACGCAAAAAGCCACAGTGCATCATGAACTATCATGACATTTTTGGCAAACGACGACGATGCAGTAGTAGGGGCAATGTTACCCTTAAGAAATGCAGAAATAGCAAGGGTTCCAGTGGGATACGAAAGAGGACTATCTTTTGTGCATGTGTGTGTGCATACATGGGAATTTCAATCGGTAATATAAGGGTAGAAGAATTGTTACTTTTCTAAATGAAAGATGCCATTCAAAATTCGTTAAATACAATTTAAGAATTGTAGGATATATAACGAATGATAAGAATCCAGAGATATTTCTTAATCAGAAATCTTCCAATCAAGTTTCGATGGAATGACACGGTAACAAAAAACCTAGACAACAAGGTGTCACCAGGGACAAAGATTTCAAAAATATATTACAGTCCTTTGTAAAAAATACGACTTTCGGTGTAAAAACTCACATTTTTTATTCCTAATTTGACCGACATGGAGTAAAATGCATCTACTTGTTTATGGTTGTAAGAAAAGTGAATCAAGTGCCCAACAAGCTCTGAATATCGTGGACATGAACTCACGCAGAAACTCAAGGATCAAATCATGAAAATTGAGCTTTAGAACAATTGGATATTACGGAATGAAGTATACCCATTACTAGAAAGCGACAACTTCATGGTGCTAGAATCATACTGAGGTACGACTCTTGATATTCTGACTTCATTACATACTCTTATTCGATCACCTGTTTCCGTCTACATTGGGCTATTCCACTATATTGTGCGTTCAAATGCTACTCCATTATTAACACTAGGCCTTACTAGGGACAATAATGAAAACCATGAATCACTGAATGTGCACTGATGGATGTCGATCGAACGACCTCGTTGATTGCTACACTCGTCGACAAGCACTCTGCCTACTTAAGTTAGTGTTGTACTAAAATGAACTTTTGATTTAGATTCCTAGAAGTTAGATTACTTATAATGTTAACCGGAAGTCTGTCTATTCATTTTGTTTTACAAGTGTAAAGCCTTTTATCACTAGGCCATGATAGTAGAAGTCTTAGAAAGTAAGTAGATCACCAAACTGTTCACTGATGTATTTCGGTGCTATTCAATAAAAGAAGAGGTTAATTTGTCAATTAAATTTTATGGAAACTGGAATTCAATGGGCAAATCAGTCTTTGCTATACCGGAGTAAATGAAGAGACGGACTTGGCACACTTTGTTCATTATTCATAGAGGTATTGGCTGTTAAGACGTATCAAAGGAAAGTGAAATAGTGACAATTTTGGAGATTCTTCTAGCCTAATCCCTCTTTTTGCTATAAACTGTATTTCGCAATTATTAGAGTATACATAGAAGAACTCTAATCAAGTTGAGCCAGATATTATCATGTTAAATTTCTGCTTCAATCTGATTCCCACTCCTCAATCAATACTGGAATGCTTGACCGTATTCAAATGCTTTCAAACAGTGAAAAATAAAAAAAAATAGCTGTCATGCTATGGGATACTATAATGAAATAATAAATTTAATTTAGTCAATTAAAACAAGGAGATTAACATACTTGTCATTGTGCCTGTAAAAGCACTGAACTGCATGCGGATATTCATATAAAGATCCTCACTATATACAAAATGAAATCTTCAAACCTTTAAACTAACAAACAAATGTAAAGTTTCATGTCAACGTTTTATGAGTTGATCGTCTAAATAGTAAACGTGACTCACTTAACAGACTGCCACATAAAAGAAAATAATATGTAAGATTATTTTTCGCCCTTTAATTCTCCTTCATTCCAATGAGTTTGTTTAAGTGAATTGATTAACGCGCGTACAAAAAAATCGACCTATCGATAGGAAATGGGCATCTTATTTTGACATGGTGGTTTTGTCGGATTATATTTAAAAACTAATGCAATTACGCAGAGATTCTAAGTACCGGATTAACCTACAGAGGAGAGTAGATCATATCAGGGACGAAGAAGTTGATTAATAATCGTCGCAATGTTGTTTAATAAATTTTGTGATTTGGTTAGTTATACTTCCAAATTTCACAGAACTAATTAGAAAATGTTGATAAGATTGATTTAGAGGAAGCAATTCGACAATCTTAGCAGATAAATAATGCATGTTAATTAAGTATCAGGGTAATTAACGACTCCACAAGATTAGGGAAAAGGTAAAATTTACATTTAAATGAGAGCCATCACTCGATCGAATGGAAAATAAATTAGAATTTGGTTTCACTTACTGTTTAGGTAAGAAATGCAAAGGGAAGGAAATATCTTTCTGATGCTATGTGAAAACAAAGTATTTGCATTGCTAGTATCCTTTCAAAATACATTATCACCATATCTGCGGTTTTTAGCAGATGGAATGGGCAAAAAAACACAAACAAAATAAGAAATAGTGAATTATTTACCTCAGAGTCCCAAGAATTTTGAGGAGAAGATCGCAATTCCAGGGAAGAATCTCCAGGTTCAAGGGGAATCCAATCGGTTAACATCATCACCTCTCTATGCTGGGGTTTTCCAGTCTCTTCTGAAGCTGCCTCAGTGGGTTTTGAATAACCATTTTGTTTTGGTTCCTTCTGAAATGAAAGTAGAAAGAAGATAAGAACAACACAATATTATAAGAAGTTACAACATCACATCGGGTCTCTTGAATGCCAAATTATATGGTCAATCAATCAGTAAAAAATTATATACCTGTTTATCTCAGTGTTTATTCATCACACATATTCATCATCAGTGAACACTCTTACGGAGCTCTGTTAATTTAAAATTTTATCACCTCTGTTACGTTAAAATTGTAAGCTACTGAATATCATGCCTTCTCAACCACTGGAATAAATTTGATTGGCAGGAACAACCCTTCTTCATAAAAACGTTTGCTGCAATCCAGAGGGCGATTCATGAAACTTAATCTTTGGAAAGTGAACTGGCTATTTAATAAATATTATACAACCCGAATCCGAAAATCAAATGAAGTAAGACTCCAATACGTCGAAGGTGTCCTCAGAATCATTTATAATTTAGTGGACTTTCTGTTAACCGATTTGGGTTGTTAATTCATAGGAATACTAAAAAAGGGGGTTTTAACATAAAACTGTGGATAAATAGACGCCAAATCAGAAATCAAGTAGAAAATCATATTGTTTCACAATCTGCGAAATTATTATATCAATGTGATAATTGTACAAAAAGTATTTAAGACTAAGTTATTTAGTTGAAAAATTATGAAGCCACTACCAACAAGCAGAGTTCTTAGGATTAGTGATCAAAATACTGTCATGGGAGATGCAGACAATAGAAATGGAGACGATGGCTAACATAAGCCGTAAAACACGGTTATGCAAATGAGCGACTCATTACGATCTTTGGAGTACATATTTCATAGTGGTTCAAGTGATAAAGGACTGGAAAAAAAGATAACCTGGTTATTGCATTACTATGACTTTAAAATCCAAAGCAGATAATCAGATGACTGGTCATTGTCATGGGAACGAAAATTATGATTTACAGTAAAAAAAATTGAGAGGCGATCACGAGATCATCAACTGAGTCAAAATTCCATTTCCTGTCTTATTTAGTGATTTACCAGCACGTAAAGAAATGAAGAATAGCAAAGCAAAATCCTATGCTACAGAGAACAAATTTAAGCAAAAGTTGTTTGCACATGATTAGAGGTAATGATAGTGTATAGCGAAAAGGTGCTAATTTAAGTATCGTTGGTATTAAATTTACTGAAAAACGGACTACGGTACAGACGCATTATGCATTGTATTTTCACCCGTTTCCCGATGCAAAAGCATTTTGTATCCAATCTTAAACCCAGCATACAGAGTATGCCCTAGAAACTCCTTTTTATGTGAGCTAAAGATATTGAACACAGACCTCCAAAACTCAGCCATTTTTTGCACTCTAATTAAATAGACTTATTCCGATGGGCCTGGCAATTTATCGGCATGGGATAGATGTGTAACCACTCCAGTTTTTAAGGTTAGTAGCTTAATACCGAGAGAATACTGGAAGCAGTAGAAAGCCCCAATCTTATGCCACGACAATGCCACTGAACGAGTATTCACTATTCTTAGACATATACTATTTTACTAATCTCTCACGGAAAAAATGCAATCAATCAATTACGCTTCAGCTTAGTTCATCAAAATTTTCTGAGGATGAGAAAAACCATTTTTAGTGAAAGTAAAGAGCAGAAAATATGACTCTGAATTAGGATTTGAATTGTAAGAAAACCTAGATTAATGATTTTTTGACAGTCGCAAAATAGTGTAAAATTGTGCTACAGGTTGCAGTATTGATGATAAATCTAACCAAACATATACCCAAGATGTGCATTCATCCAGAAATTATGAAAAAAGAACACCACTGCAAGCAGTTTCAGTCTTTAGAAAAAGGTGGTACTTCTTTATCTTAACCAGCAGCTTTAACGCCAAGCCAAACCAAGCTTTATACTGCACTGATAGTACGAAAAGTTTTGAAATATCCTAAATTAAAACGCAAAGAATGCAACGAAATTCTTACGAGAAGATAGAATGTATATAGACAAAGGCCTTATTCAGAACTTCTTAATAGACTATTTAAAAGGTACCAAGGAAATTATTAAAGGTTGTCTTATAATAGAAGTAAAGCAAATACAATAAAACTGATAGTTCGAAAACTTTTGGAATAGTCTAAATTAACGCAAAGAACAGAAGAAAAGTACTTCCAAGTGGTTTATCTTGAGAAAACAAAGAGCATTTAGACGAATATCACTGAAAACTCCTTAGTACGTAAGTAAAAAGATAGGATGGGGAATCATCTAGGGTTATCTGATGATAGAAATCACTAGTAGTACGAAAGATTGGAATATTAAAAACAAGAGCGCAAAGAAAGCAAGGTCGTACTTCGAGAACTTCTTCGTACACTACTGAAAACGAACCAAGATGGCTACCTGTATCTATCCGATAATAGAGCCGAATGCGTTAAATTTATCGTACAAAAAGCTTATAATATTATAAAAAACGAAGAACGCAGTATAAGCGTCTCCAAGGTCTTATCTTGAATACATATAGACCAATCTCTTATTGAGAACCTTTTAGCACGCTATTAACAGGATAAGCTGGGTGCTACCTAGCATTACCTGATAAAGAAGTAAAATGGACGAGTTAACTCACGTCAGAATCCGCTACCGCTTTCTCTAACTCACGCATTCTCCCGACAAGAAGATGAAGGCAGGTCACTAAATCGTCTTTTTTCTCCGATTTACTGCGACATAACTCGTGAAGAGTGTTGCGACCATCCTAAAAAAAGCAAAAAAAATTAATATTTGGGTTATTGGCGTTTTTTCTTCTGTGTACATGTGAAAACAAGGTGACAATTCAGAATATGTGAAAATAAGTGCAGTTTGAATAAAATGAATTGTTCATAACTAATCATTAAAAGTCTCACTTAAACCTAAAGAAATGAATGAAAAAGAGACGAGAGGGATGGAGCTAGAGCGTACTCGGTAAACTTTGAACAATTTCTCTAGGTAATACATCAATGCGTCAAAGATATGCTAATAATCGAATTACTGTCTTTTAGTGGGAAAAAATGATTGCAGACAATGATAGACGACTTTGAAATCACAGTTAAAATATGCTAGTGAAAAGGTAAAAGTCAATTAAGAAATCAGACACAACTGCATTTTAAAGATATTAATTTTTAGTCACGAAAAAAATCAATTATAAAACACTCAATCTCAAGGAACATAGAGACCTCAACAAGAAGAGAGGACAGTTTACTATTAATAAGACCGTTCTTACAGAAAGAGTCAAGAATATTTCCTACATCTTTGATAAGAAAAGGAGTAAAATTAACAACAAGTATCTACAAAATTAAGTCATTCTGCGAAATATAAGGACAAATATAACCCAATTTCATAAACTCAAGCTCTGCTAAAATTAGAGCAAAAACTATGGCACCGGCAGGGAGATAAGCACAACGTGTGACAAATAAACTAAACAAAAAGGAACGTCAATTGACAAATCGTACACTTCTAATTACTATTTTAGACAATAAAAGATAGTTTGAAACGAGTAAATTAAAAATAGATTCCCAAGATAAATGAGATCTTTAGATAAAATCGATAAATATGCATATTAATATCTGGTGAGGCAAATTTGCAACAATAGCATACATTTGATTAACGGCAATACCTTATTTTTCCAAAAAGGATCAGCGCCTTTTTCAAGAAGAAGTCTAACTACTTCTGGTTGATTCCAGTAGGCCGCATTAGTAAGCGGTGTCCAAAATTGATTATTGGATGCATTGACAGACGCGCCAGCGTCTAGAAGAACCTTAACGCACTCAAGATGACCAGACATTGAAGCATGATGCAGAGCCGTATTACCGTTCTAGCAGAGATAATTTAAGGAAATAAAACAGCTTACTATGTCTCTGGCATCAACAGCGCATTGTGCCTGGATTAATAATCGAACAATTTCTGGTTTTCCCTGAGAGGCCGCATGCAATGGGCAACAGTCATGCTAAAATGTGATTAAATTGGAAATGTTGTTCCTACGATATTTGATTTCCAGTTGACATCAATTCCTTCTGCTATCATTTCTTTTACCAACCATTCTCGTCCATAGCTGCAGGCGTCGAAAAACTTTTCCTGACGAGACTGGTCCTGACCCATTTCATAAAAATGCCAATTGACGAAAGTAAGAGCAACAGAACTAACCGCGCTTTCAACTGACAGCTGATTCGTTGGTCAAGGTCAAATTGGATGAAATTTCCAATTACATCGATATTTTGAAAATGTCGTAAAAACGTTATATTTATGTATATAATAAATTTTCGCAAATTTATTAAATCTAATCATTTGTGTGATAGAGTATAAGCTTTCGATTAATGTATGTTTGTTCTGATTAATGATCTACAATACGTGTACTTTATTGGTAAATAACTATCTTATTTAATTAACCAAGTAATTTTGAATTTTATTAAATTCCCAGAAGCTCTGCTTTGTGTGATTTTATTGTACTTTATTTCTGCCTGCTCACATTTACTGCGTAAAATATCGACTTCAACCAAATTTTGTATTAAGGAGAAAAATTGGGATACAGAAAGGCCTACCGCATCGATCTAAAATTTTTCACATTCAAATAGCATTTCAGAATTAGTAACTATTACAACATTATCTCTTTAAGCAACAATCCCTAGTGTTTAGAGATTTAGCACTAGTGAAATATAAGGATTGGGAAGATTATTCAGTGGGATAAAGGGTTAAAACTTGAAAATCTGATAATGTAAAGGAGATTTTTTCTGCAATGATTGTAATTTACCGAAAAGAGCAATGTACGTCACTGGTTAGCAACCCAGAAAATTGCCATTATCAATTGAATCTATGTGAAAGATGGAGGAAAATTTACTGAAGAAATGTGACCTCTGAATTATGTGTAAGAGTATAAAATAACCGATGGCAATTGTCATTGAAAAAGAGTGCTCTGAAATGCCTAAAAGGGCATGAACTCATATAGTATATTGAGTCCACTGATAGTGATACTTATGATACCACTTATTTTGATCCGTCCTTCTATGTAGAATACCACTACCGGCTCTTAACTTTCCTCAGACAATTGCTCTAGCTGCAAACAAAACCTTACAACACCACAATACAAAACGGTCAAAATCGACATATCAAAATAAGAGGCATGTTTTCATATCAGTAGGTCGATTTACATTGCATGGCATTTACCACCGTGATACAAATAACTTCATTGGAATAAAAGAGAATTAAAAGGGGTGGGGAGGAAATAGAAGATCTTACAAGTAGTAATTATTTTTGAAAAGATATCATTTTCCTGTTTGTAGGACCGGTTGATCCTTATCGTGATACCGACCTGGGAAGTGAGAAATGTCACAGAGTCCTATTAGTATCTTGCTCATGTACTTTGCATCTTTGCACTGGTGAGGTTTAATAGGCTAAGAACATCAAAGCTAATTGAACTATTGGACTGATTTGACTATCGGAGTAGATAATGCTATTTAGACTCGGAGTACGTTATTAGCTTAATAAATAAAATAATTCACGCGCAGCGGTAACCTTATTTTATTGCTAACTTCTTGTTTATATAAGAGATTTTTCAATCCCATAAGTTTACTGATGTTATAAATAAAGTCAAGATAAGAATATTCTTAAAGGTGACGGAACACGGGCAAAGCTGCAGATTTGTTATTTCCTCTGGAGATTATTAATTCTCAAGGCTTGTCGCTAAGCCTCACGTCATCCTTACCAATGAGTAAGTGGGCATAGCTCCTGGAAGCTTGGTAGTTATTTGAGATGACAACTCTAATGAGTCTGGAGATTTTTTTTATCAACAAACATCAAAAATATGAAAACGATTTGTATATAATACACATTTAGTTAATAGGACACCTTTGAATGACTGCATTCTGCCTTATCCTTCCATTTGGCTATAGGTTATCTTTCGTCTGACTATAACTAGCGGGTCTAAGAGTACATCAGAATAGAAGAGCCATAATTAACATCGAAAAAAATAAGAATTTAAAGAAAGAAGTTGGATAATTTTAGCTGTTCTGAGGGATGAATGGAAAGAGAATGAAAATTGAATAACATAAATGTAAAAATGTATTTTAAAATTTCTGCATATTCCTTTTTAATTCCTTTCTATTCGAACGAAGTTATTTACATTACAATTGTAAATGGCGCAGAATATAAATCGACCTACCGATACGAAAACGTGCGTCTTGTTTTGATAAAGTGGCTTGGGTCGTTTTGTATTGCGGTGTTGTCGTGTCGTGTCATATTTGTAACTAGTGCAGTGTCTTGGGGAATCTAAGAGTCGGTTACGGTATCCTATAGAGAAGAGCAAATCTTTATAAAAATGTATGATTAGTTAAACATTTTCTGTTCACCTGCCTAGTTCTTTCTTAAACAACTGGCATTCGTCCCTTATCCAGTTTAATAGTGCAGTATTTTAGTTTTATATGGTGAATAAGTGTTTATTTATTTGGTTTGGAAGCAATGGCCTTTGAGGTTCTTTCATGTTCCACTAAAAAATTACAAATTAATTTATCTTTTTCTTGTAAAGAAGATTTAAATTACTAAACTACTACGACTGTATTTCATGGTTTATATTCCCACAACAGTTAAATTGTCCTCTATTAATACCTCAAATGCTGCAAGTTAACAGGAAAATAAATTCAAAACAAAGTTTTTTTCTTTCCTTTGCTATTAATTCAACACGTGGAACATTTTGACCACCTCCGGCAAATCACGTAAATTTCGTTAACAAAAACTGTTTGCAAGTTCTATTTTCATCGTTCATTTTCCTTCCCATCTTTTCAGATTTTTAATTCTGTAAATACTTTGGAAATTGGTAGCTCTAGAAATAGATCGATTTAGAAATATAAAAGAAAAGTGGTTCTCACTAGAATGTACCCATCCTGCTTATTTCAACACTACCCATTTCATGTGCTTGTGTGGAGACCAGGTATTTAGGTAACACCTTGTGTTAATACTCAGGCATGTCAACCTGACAGGGCCACCGCCAGAAATGCCTCATTCAAACTTCATTTCAAAGTCAACGGCCCATGAATTGTTGAACCAATAACCAGTTTGACTGTATTTCGTTAACTAAACACACTTGCTGAAAAAGGATAAAATATTAAATTGTTAACATGTTACGTTGCGTTGAAAACTTAAAAAATGACCTGTACCTGTACCTGCAGAAACCAAAAATCAAATGCATTTTGTAGTTTTTTGTATATATCCCAGAAAATCCGGATAATTACAAAACCTAGAGGATCTCATCATAATTTAGTGAGAAATAAGGTAACCGAAATATAGTTGATTAAGACATCGGTGTATTTTTAAATTCGAATAAGTCCTCATAAACTAAAGGTCACTGCTATTTGAGTGGTATCAAAAGAATCATTACCGCTCCTTATCAATATCTTATATTATAATTAGAAGGTCGGATTTTGAACTATCCACCCTCTTGAAATGAGACATAAAATAACAATATTTAATTAAATTTAACGGTTCATTCGAAAGTATATTAACGAGAATTTAGTGAACTCTTCCATGTGATCCTTAAGAGCACACTTGGTTCATCGATTTATTCCACTTTCCCACCTTCTAACCGTTGATCACCATTTCCTATACTTTATCCAGTTATGCCCCACTATCCAGTGTATATTATAACAAATGATTTGACTTTATAGATCAAGTCATGGTTACAAATGCATTTCATTTATAAACGTGCATAATTTTCAGAAGGCACTTTTTTGTTAAACCTTTATTATTTTATCTTATTATCACTGGTAAAAATATTGTTTTGCTCTCCCATATAATAGTTAATGGGACAAAATTAATTATACTGTTTGAATATCATTCACTTTATTTCAACGTCATTCAAATCGTGTACTATAGAGGAGACACGAGATTGGGAAATGACCTTGCATTAACACTCACGCGCATCAGGCTAAGCAGGGAATCTGACAAAAGAAATAATACTTCAAGGTCAATATCCACAATTTACTGTTTTTTATTTCCACTTTCAACGCAATTACTGCTTTATTTATCAGTTACAAGGCTATTCTGTCAATTGTTTTTCTATTACATCTCCATCTTAGCTTCCGATATAATAACTTCATCATGACAAGAACAGAAAGATTCTTTTCTAACTAGGCCCTGGTCTTGTTCCACCAAGTATATCGTTTTGATTCAGAAATAAATATTCTTGCTTTGTTGCTAAATCACATATTGTAGTACGTTTGAGCACATACTTGTTTAACTACATTAATTTCCAATTAACTCACCTTTTTAATGTAAAAATTTTATGAATAGCCTTGTTTCTTAGGCCTAAAAGTCTCTTATACAAGCGACATAAGAAAAGTATTTCAAATAAAATCCGGTAATCGAAGGGGTGAAAAATTCGGGATAATTATTTTGAATGAAGATGTCATTTTTTATAAAACAGACAGCATCCGAACATGTAAGATGACAAAATAGTTCAATCGGGAAAGTTAGGAAGTGAAGACCTTAATTTTGTATTCATTCTGGAATCTGTGATTTGCCCACATTCTCATAAGAGTTATAATTCGCATTGAAATATCCGAGTGTTTCAAAACCCAATTTTGTGATTAAGTGCCTGATATCCTGTGATATTCACAGTTTGTTTACCGGCTGATTTAACTGAATGCTTTGTCATGCCACTTTCACTCTGTTACATATAAGAAAATAATATTTTTCCCAAAGTAATTTTTATATGCAAGGTTCTTTATTTTCCACCTTTTAATTCCCTTCTGTTCGAACGAATCTATTTACGTTACGGTTGTAAATGGTGCAGAATCTAAGAGTCGGTTACGGTATCCTTCAGGGAAGGGCGAATTATAACTCACTCATTAATTTTTTCATAAAGCTATGAGCATATAGGTGAAACCAGTGAATGCCTATTTAATGGTCAGAGTTCAATAGAGTTCAACCAATGTGAACTCTAAATCTTAATAGAGTTTTTGGCATGAAAAATTTAATTACCTGCTTAAGAATGAATTTCTGTTTCTGGGAGACCAAAATGTTTGGCCTTATTCACCTGTTAATGAGTATGAGCAGTTGGTAGATCATTGCTAAATTCAAAGGTACCTTAGACCTACTGGTATGATTAAACTCATGCGTGTGGACTAAACCAATCCAGCTAAGATCAAAACTTCCGTTTATCCGCATTTAAAATTATTAAAACTTATTTGTTCACTTAAGACTCTGTATTACCGCATGGATTTTAAAATTTCTTTCTAATTATTGTATCTCCGTCTGTTATTATTAGTGTTTTTCATATTTATGCAAAATCTTTCCGAAGAGTTTTGAAATAATTATTAGAGTTCATCATGAGTGAGTGATCGTGAGTACTGTCATGCTAAAATTCCGTCACATGTGACATCTACCGGCCCAGGGATCGAAAAAGATGGAAATAAATCGAGGTGACATGACTAATTACGGAACTATATTAAGTTTTAGATAGTGTGAATATAGGTTCACTCATGAACCTGTGAGTCAATTCATGAAATGCAAACGTTAGAATACTACAAATGGATTATGCTCCCTATGAGAAGATGGATACTTTAATGCCTCCATTATTCAATCAATTTAGAACTCCAGAAGTCTTGCTGTTTTGACCCCTCCCCCTCCTTATTTCATATCTTATTGGTCTCGATTAGTCGTTCCCCTTATTCAGGTGCTTTCTAAGTTTTTGGACTTGTTAAAGTTTACTAAAATCTCTGGTCACTAATAATGAAATCATTTTTGATAATGGAAAATCATCTACAAGTATTGAGTATGCTCGTGAAGAGGGTACTTCACGTTGTTTGATTTTTAATGATTTAATTTCCGAATAGGCTATGATACTTCTTTTTGCTCATATGTTCTCACATGGGTGAATAAGTAAATAAGGTCAGCAGCGTATTTTAAATTCGTGTTCTATAATGAACTGTACACTTCCAGATACCTGCTTATAACATTGCTACTTATAGTAAATTCAAAAACACTAAATAAGGCGAAATAAGTTTATTCAAATTAAGAAATAGAAGATTTCAATGAAGTGTTAGAAAGTACATTTTTAGCGAAAATTGAAAAATCGAAATAAAAGTTTCAAAGTGAAAGAAAAGGTAAGAAATCACTTTGATAGATTAAACGACTATTGCTAGAATGAATAAGTCCCTATCTGTGAGATGACTCACAGAGGCAATTAAATACCACCACAGAGGGAATGGGGATGATTTTACCCCATCAAAGAACAAGAACGCCCAGCAGTGTGCCAATAATAGATCAACATAATGTTACTAAATAAATGTTGCCTATAATATTCACCGAGGAGTAATCGAATAATTAGTAATGAGACTAGTATCAGGGGATAAGGAGATGGAATGGGTCTTCTTAACTTGAAAGTACGTATCTCAACGTAGCTCATTCTCGAGGGATTTTTGAGATGATGCATAACCAGTGTCGTAGTTTAAACGGCTGAACTCACATTTTTAAGGAAATTGGTTAAAATCCTAAACTCCATTAATCGTAAACTGCATTTTCTCCCGAAATATGAAATTCAAGGACGTGAATAGGCTTGTCCGACTAACATAATGAAAGGTCATCTGGTTCAGTGAATTGATCGGGTTTGAATAATATATTCAGTACACCACCATTTTCCGTTTGAATTATCCATGCCATTAAACATGCTGCCAACGACACTAAGAACGTCTCAAAAGCCATTGTAATCACGGCGAATTAGTATGCAGTTGGTGACAATCCATCAGGAAATAAATTTCTAAAACGCCATTGGCTGCGTACTCGTTGTTTGAGTAGCAGTTGGCCTATCACGTATACTTTTAGGGACAAAATATTTATCGCTTTAATTATTATTGCCACAGAATAATCACTTACTAAAAATTCCCTTCGTACTATTAAAAGGATTTGTAAAATTACATTTCTCCTTTCACGTAATCTATTTATTCCAGATTATGCCAATGGGAGAAATTATTACTTGGTACAAACAAAGCAAAGCTAAAATTATATTCTGACTCCTTTCATTTGCTGACTCGAATTTCAATAAAGTGAAATTTGAGATCAATTTAAAGATTCT
>CAADRB010000007.1:137754-150531 GCA_900708905.1 Hymenolepis diminuta
TCAACCAGTGGGCAAGTGAGAGTTAGCCAATCACAGCTTTGTCTAGACGAACTCTCAGATTGCTCTTAAATATGGTGGGTAACTTGAAGACTACCTGCCGGATGTGAACTGTGTGTAACGATACATATAATAGTCTTTGAAACGTTGCAACTTATTGAGGCAATGGTGGAAGTGTAAGGCATCGCTGCTTTTGAAAATGGAAAGTGAAGAAAAATCCTTATCGGGACTGCAGCCATTAGTTACGAAAGGCAAACAGGTTGAGGCCAAACGTGACAATTAAAATATGTTCGAGCACACCTGGTGCACATGTTGACCTCATAACATTTCATCATGATGTTCAGGTGAAGTAACATTAATTAAAGTCGCACTCAATGAAATTAGAATTTGAATTGTTTTCTTCATAGATGAAAACTTTCCATTCAAGTGCTTAATAAAGTGGTGTATTTTCTTTGAGAAAAAGACAAACGAATGGTGCATGCAGTTAATGAATTTGACTAATTGGAAAGTATGGAAAACGGTCAAATCTTCCAACTGCAATAATTCTCACGGTACCTGAAAAGGTAAAAAGAAGGCGAACTCATTCACTCAGACGTTCAACAAAGATGATTTAAGCCATTGCGAGCTGCGGCATTCCAACCGCATAACTACTATATGGGACAGTAGTGACAGCATATATGGAAAAATGGTTTTTATGTCTCTATGGCGCAAAACCTCTATCTGCCAAGTCTAAATGCGTTTATCGGATCCCCTCCTTAAAAGTACACCTACGATCAAGTTCTCACGCACGACTTTACCCAAGTGAGTCATACACAGGTTTTTATGCTGCTCCCTCATCGCCTCCGTTCCTCAGCTCCCTTATTCGCTTGAATCTTCATTGTAGTTTGTTCAATACATCTTGACCTAGTCAGCTCTTGGTTTTCTGCCCTTAAACTCTTGCTGACCCTAACATTTAGCAATTAACAATGTCGTAATTAGGATGAACGTCAATACTTTCTCCTACTTTAAGGTTATATCTTAAACTAATTGAAAAGCGCTAATTTAAATTCGGTTTTTCATTCAGCTTCCAAGTGGCATTTTCTAGTAACATTTCGGTTTAGAAATTATAACTTAAAAATTCCTTAAATATGTGGAACAGACAGTCCAAATACTTTCGATTGGATCAACTAGTTAAATCCAACCATATAAAGTATATTGACGATAAGCTACAAGAATTATGGTCAAGAATGATCATTCTTACTGAAAATTTCGACCGCAAAAAATTTCTTGAGTTGAGAATAATAATATTGGGTATTACAGAACACTTGTCTATCTCTTTTATTGAAAATAATGGAAGTTTTAACAGAGCATCACTTATTTAATTCAACAGAGTTTGTCTGATAATATTAATTCACAGGGAGACATGCTTAGTATGAAATGATTAACAGCTTAATAATCAAATCGAGGCAAACCAAACAGGTCGTGAGATAAGTCTTTGGTGTGACGGGTCTGTCATGCCTTAAACATCCAAATACTTTGGATTCCTGTTCCAAGTATAAACCCTCAACGTATAACCACCGAATAAACACCTGGTAAGTGTATGCGTACGTTAGCAGACAAGAGAGCGATAGTTTTGAATTATCAAGCAGGCCAATGTTCAAAAACATAATGAATAAAATAACAGCTTCTAGTGACAATTAGTCTTAAAAAGGCAACCTTGGATAAACCGTCTTCTGAAATCCTGGTACAAAATCCAAAGATAGGTTGTTAAGAATAATGCAGACAGATTATCTTGCCGATATAAAGGCAATGAGATGTCACCGAGAATGAATAAGTCAAGTCAATCATGTTGCTAGATCAGTTCGGTAGTGATCATGACATCCATCTCCCTCCCACGCTCCCAATTTACTAATAGAGAAGTGAAATTTATATTAAAACATTTCACTGTAAGATATCGCTTATATCTGATCGTCAATGGCCCCGTGTGATGATTGCCAGCAGTGCACACAGGTGGATCCCTGGGTTGGATGCCGATCAGCAAATGTATGCTGGCATTTGCCGGCTATACCACATACAGAATTCTCCAAAGCAGAGAAAAATGTCACATATTTCTTAACCTGCTCTGAGCAATGAACAATTAACTTGGCAAATTTATTGAATCTAAACCCTTACTCTTTCTCCGATCTTAAGTGTTAATGTGACGCAGTCTCGCTTTACAAATAAACGAATGATCAAATAAAAAAAATTAAAAAAATGCATTTTTGACTTTGCAAATAGAGCGACGGTTAGAACTCTGACAACTCCACTGCAGAAGAACTGCCCTGGAATTTTGAGCCAGTCCGCTTGCATGTTCTCCCAGTTCTATAGAGGCGAATATGTAATTTTTAACATCAAAGTCGGAAATTCATAAACAGCTTAAGTATAATTATTGATATATCGTTATGATAACTGTCTAAGGGTCCCAAAGATGACATGGCACCGCTGCTGGCAAATGCTCAGTAAAGAAAAGTGGAGAAATGGGAAGGATGGAGCGTTCAATCTTGATATTGCACTTTGCTACTGTTTTTTTCAAATTTGTTGTTTTAATTGTGTCCATTTTCATTTTTGGTCAGTTTGTCTAATCTTTCTACATATTCAAACAACGTGTCATAACTTGTTAAATTTCAGCTCTCATTAAATGCCTCAGAATGTGTCATGAATAAATCCTATTTTCTCTTTGATCATAACCTATCCCAACACCCATGTGATGTCAGTCGGACTTGATTAGGAGAGAGTTAATACTGCTTAAACTAATCACTCTGATTCTTTGATTCAAGTCCTAATGAATTTGGATCTGAGCTCATAAAGTGATGAGGAAGAAATTTGAACACACATTTGCTCAAAGCCTTCAGTGGCTGTTTGGAAAGTGCCCAACCGTACCAACATGAACGGTTAAACGCAGAAGTGGTCTCAATGTTTACAGGGAAAGCCAAAAAAATTGATCGAATAGTTAAAGGATACAAATAGAAGATGGCTCACATTAAAGAGAATGCTAACTTATTTAGTAATAATGGGTTTTTGAAACTTTATCGAAAATGTTATCTATTTGAAGTTTTCTACCTGCAGACCTGAAGGAGGCGATTTATAGCAGTTCCTTATGAGTAGTTACAAAAAAGTGTTTGATTCACCTGAAGTGCACCTTCACAGTGAATACTCTCAACACCACTGAGCAGACCTTGAGGTTCACCAAAACCTTTCTGATGCAATGACAAGGTTCAAAAACGGTCTTTATTCTTGAATCTTACCATCTTGCAACATAGTTTTGAATAAGTTCAGTTTAATTTGGATCATATCAAATTGAAGCTTAGAGAATCGGATACGGAAGATATATGGATTAAAAATATAGTAGACCACTTCATATTATTTGTGATCACGAATTAATATTAATGCAACAACAACAGATGCCATAATTCGCAATTCCTAAGGTTCCGATCCATCAAAAATGTCCTCAATTATCAGTTGACGTAAAAACAATGCTTATTGAGAAATTCGTGAAGCCAATATTCTTTAAAGACCGATATTTCAAAAGGAGTTTGATAACAATATAGTCAGACTCCTAGTAAAACTTCCAGAAGGTTAATCTTAGGATTATACTCTCGAAGAGAGGTAATATATGAGAAGTTGAGTGAGTAGATTCTTTTGGAAAATCCAGCCACCAAATTTTTGGGAAGTTCCAAAACTCGCCGTTTGGACTGTTTTGAGAAGTGTTCACAGTTCTCTCAAACCTAACCTTCTTTTCTGTCATCAGATGTCAAAAAGAACTGGAAGGGAAGTGTTATGATCTGCTCTCCCCTCTAGGATATCGTTGCCGATTCTTCGATTCCCTAAGACATTGCACTAGTTGCAAACACGACACGACAACGCCGCAACACAAAACGACCCAAAACACTATATCAATACAAGACGCACCTTTTCGTGTCGATAGGTCCATTTATACTCTGCGCCATTTATAACCGTAATGTAAATAACTTCATTCGAATGGAAAGGAATTAAAAGGTGGAAAATAAAGAATCTTACATAAAAGAATTGTTTTACGGAAAATTGTTTTCTTATATGTAGCAGAAAGTTTGCTCAAATTGTGGCTAATGCACCCTACATGGCCTTCTTATTAAGTCTGACACCTTGCGACTGTTTTTACTACTAATATACTTGGCATGACAATTCAGTTGAAAATTAATCAGAAGTAATCGGAACAAATATTTACTAACAAATATTTATTTAATGTATAGCAATTTTGACAGCAGAATTTAGCCATTTTTCATCTTTGGTTTTTGTGCGAAATTTTGTAGATTTTGTCCATTGAATAGAGACTTTTAATGAGGTTATTCATGTAGGAGAACAAGAGGCTTAATAAAAAGCAATAAATTAACACATTCCACAGTTATTTTTGCCTTTTCAATTTGCATTTATTTCGTCTTTACCTATATACAATCAGGTTTAGCGATTTGAAAAGGGAGATTTCTTGTCTTTTTCACTATTTTTTCATTATATTGTGGAGTTCACAATGCTACCAAGGCTGATCAAAGGAATCTCATGTGCACTCGAGCATTCTCGATAGTGCGATAGTGTGTAACCGATCACGTAGCGAGTAGGCACGGACATGCGTGCAGAGGTCTTCCCAGCCAATCAGCGATCAATATCCCTGTAGAGCAGCTTTGATTGAAATTAATGACTAAGCATGTTGGCAACGAGCCATAGTTGGGAAATAAACTCTAATCGCTTGATACTTTCTTAATTCTTGCTACTTTAGACATAGCCTAGCTAAATTTTGGGGGCAAATTTATGCTAGAGGACTCTACTAGAGGCTGGGTGTACCCGTTACCTACCAGTTGGACTTCTAAGAGGATTACTGAGGTTTAGATAAAGGTTTATTTGTGTAGCATCTGCTAAAATATTATGTAGATAGGGAAACTGTTTACACTGGCATTTTCGATCACATTTTATTTGCTCTCCGAATGCAACTTTGTATATTATTTGTGATTATTAAATAATGCTTTTCACTTGCTTTTATTGACCTGCTTCCAGATATGTCTTATTTTGGAGTTCTTCACCATACATTTTGTCTGTAAAAATGTATAAATTCTTGTTTAATGACTCTTTTTGTTGGCATCTCATAAAAAATGCATTTATTTTTAAGACCGCTTGTCCTCATTATGATGTAATAGACAATTTCATGAAAAATTGTGCATTGGTATATGCATGTATCTTGGAATTTTAAGAAGATTGAGGAGATCTACTTTGTCCAATGTTCATTTCTAAGATAAAAGTAAACGATAGATATTTGTTGAGTTTGAATTTTTATATTGGGTTCGCAATTTGAAGCTAACTTGACTTCGATTTCATTAGGCTTTTCAGCGCTGACTTGTTCCGCCATAAAAACAGAAAAATTTATTTCTCCATGACAATTTCGATGCTCTTAAGAATGATGCCATATTTCTTATTCTCCGTTTTAACAATAAGATATATTTTTTTATTTTAGATGGATTGGCTATGACAGTCGTTGAACTCTATAATTCGCTCGTTGGAGCAAGCGGAGCTCATCCACTTGTCGAAGTACATTTTGCTGTATTTTTATTGGCACGTTAATTAAGACTAATAAGTCTGTGGTGCCCTTATTTTAGCACAATCCTCATATATTGATTGGTCTTCTTCTCTGAGCAAGCTTGCTTAACCTCTTTTATGCACAATGTATTTTTCGCCCAGGCAACCTAGTGAACCAACCGTTAATATATTTTTTACTGGATTTCCAGTTGACCTTTACAGACTTATAACTAGTTTATTTTGGTG
Organism: Hymenolepis diminuta; assembly: GCA_900708905.1. Taxonomy (NCBI): domain Eukaryota; kingdom Metazoa; phylum Platyhelminthes; class Cestoda; order Cyclophyllidea; family Hymenolepididae; genus Hymenolepis; species Hymenolepis diminuta. The sequence goes on from CAADRB010000007.1 coordinate 143,557, forward strand.
TATTACATCCATACAATCCACCATTGATACTATTACGTCTTCTTGTTATAGAACTTGAAAGATATGCAGAGACGTTGGTGTTCCGGCATAATGAACTTTTACAACAGCAAATTTCTTTTATTCTTTGTCGTAGTCCCTCTTGGAAGGTGTATTTTGTAAGATTCTCAGTTATAAAATTATGTCATTACTACCCACAAAAAATTATATTTTTACTAATAACATTAAAAGTTAGATTTTTCCAAAAAAAATGATTTTATTTTATTCACCAAGCTCCTTTTAGGACTCTGTAAACCTCGTGTACGATTTTGCTTTTTCTCGTAGGCAGTCAAAACTGTCCGCAGATGGATAGCAGGCGGTGATTCTAAGTACAAGGACGTCGAATTCGGTTATTAAGCACATCAGTCTGCCCGATATTTATTTGCTTTCAATAGTGGAAAATTACCGACGATTTATGAGTTAGGAAGCTTCCTAAAAAGGCCATTTAATATAAATTACAATTTTGTGGTGGTTCGATGGTGGTTATATACAGTTACCTTATTAATACAGTGAAGAGCATATTTATGGAATCGAATTTAAATTTCTTGCTACTTCCATTAACACTTCACAGACAGACTTTCACAAACATAACAGCGTGTATCTGCGTAAGAGTTAAGGCTTCAATCTGTAATATTTGAAATGACATATATCATTATTTTTAGTTAAGTACAGATATTGATTTTAATCACTCTGAAATTTATTTTGTAGTAAATTTCGTTTGATCTGATACATTACTACCAAAAATCCAGTTAAAATTGACTTAGCAGTGCACATGAATGGATTTTTATTATTTCCTCAATAAATATGCCAACTGATTCGCTTTTGTTACGTGATTTGGACGATGAGATATTTTGCTCTCGAATTTGTAAAGTGAGAAGTGAAATTTTACATATTTTGTCAATTATGCATCTAGATTTGCGAATGATGATATTTACGTACGAGAATCCACTTGAATAAGATACTTAATAACATATTAGTACTAAAACTGCCGTGGATTTGAGCGGAAGTTATTAATGCTATCAGAGCATCCATTTGATTTTTGGACACACTTTTCATTTACTTTTACGAGTAGAGGCTAGTAGACTGTAGTAGTTAGACTACTAATGAGGATTAACAGCAGAAAATCAAATTAATTCACAAAGCGAAAAGTCAAGAATCAACCAAAGTAAATGCAGAATACCGATGGAAAGACAGAGAAAAGAAGATAACGAAGAACGGTAAGAGAGTCAGAGAACCAAGCGCTCGTAGCGAATGTATTTAAACCAGCTTGTATAAATAATAAGGGTAAATTCACTGAAAATCAAGATTCGATAAGTCTACGGTTGAGTCTTGGTCAGGAGGGATAAATCGCAGTGACAGCACTCGGTCTACGTAGTTAAAACAGGGAAACAATATCTTCACGTAAAACCATTAAAATTGAGAGGTTTTTTGAAAATGGATTTGATAGGCATTTCATTCATTAAGGTATATTTCACAATGTCATGTCTAAGTGTCCCAAAGATTCAAATTTCATTAAAACTCTTTTTGCAATATTTTCTTTTTAAACTTTATCAACTTTGTTTAAATTGGTTATTTTTTACTTTTTCCAATACTTGATGATGGAAAAACATTATTTCAACTGTTTATTTCAATTTACTTCATATTTTTTCCTATTTCATAAACAAATAATTGTTCATTTAATTTAAGCTTAGATTAATTACATGATCGTTTATTCAACACTCATTGACCTTCCAATATTTTTCAATTGTCAGATCCCGATTGCCCCTACAGGGGTTGACTGAGCTTGTGCTAATACAGCTGTTTCAATAATATCTTGTTTTCTCTCTAATGAGCTGTTGGATGATGTTGCAGCAGTATGAATGGGAGTATTATATATTATGACAGTGGCTATCGAACCAAATCATGCTCTATCGATGAATTTCCCTACCCTTCGCTTACCCAGCCTAGCAGATGGCTCTCACCAACTAGGGCAGTCTCACACAGAGTTTCCCGCTGAGTTTCCCTTTATATAAATCTTACCATTTTATTTAAGGCACCTTCATATCTTCTTCCATTTTTATCTGCAAAAGGTTTCCTTCCAGCATATCAATCACCTGACTCGATCTGCTTGTTCCCTCCTGCATCGATAGTTCCTAGCGAGGAAATTTTTCGTCAATGGAATGGAAGTGAAAGCAAGTAGTAACGCAGTTAACCGGTTTAATATAAGAACGATGGGCGTTTGGCCCCTCCTTATATTTTGCGTACAAGTTATATCAGCATAGCCAGTTCTGTTGATCGGCTAGTTTTTGTCAGTCTAATCTTTCTCACAGATGACCCACTACACTGTTAATTACAGCTTCCAAGTATCCACAACGTCTCCTAAAAAACTATGGTACTTGTTTAACACTTTCTTGGATTTCAGAGCACTTATTTTCTTTGAAATGCGCCATCGATTTATCCAAGCTGAAAAATATGAATCTGCCTATTTCTGCCATTGCCTCCATTCGTTGAACAAGTAAACGGGCATAAGCTAATGAAAAATCGATGATGGCGATTTCTGTGTTCCAGATTCAACGGTTTGAAGTGTACCCCACTTATCGATTATTTGTATGTCTTTAAATTGACCTTATGTTTCCCCACTCTTTTTAACTCTTAAATGTCTCGCATAGATTTAAACTTTACACCTTTACCTCTTTTCGTCCCACCCTTTCAGTTAAGCGCTATATATATAAACCTCATCATATAAATACATCTATTCATTATGTGAAAAATACACAGTTTCGACCGAAAAATATTCTTTCCTCAGGGATTTTATGAAAACCCGAAATAAATATTGAAGTTGTTTAAAATTTCATTAAAAATAATATACTGAACCCAAAATTTTTAATTTCGAAATTGTGACGCCTAGACATCCTGATTTGGTCCCCCAACTAACCCCTCTTTTGTACACTTAATTTGATCGTAACCAGTCCCAATATAACTTAAGATCTTATCAAGGTATGTTCCCTCCGAGGCATTTGACGTAATGTTTAATACGTTACAATATCATCCAATCCTATAAGCATCTTAGAATGCTCCCGTTTGTTCTGATATTTGAAATTGAGTTATAATTCATATTAGCTATTATTTCCAGCTTATAACTTAATTATTTAGAAATGTAATCAAATCTTAGTGGGGTTTAATTGCACTATTTTAAAACTGAGCTAAATATTAGGTTCTCAGTGGAGGTTTGAAATCAATAATATAAAAACAATAATATATTGCCCTTAGAATTACCAATAAACAATCCCTACATAGAAGTCAATACAGGGGCGTATAGTTTATTTCCAATATGCACTAATGTAATTTGACCCTTACCTAATTAAAATTAACTTAAATCATTAAAAGGCTTCCATAATAAACTGCTACCGATGATTTAATACACATTTTCATTTATTATATGTAAACGTAAATACATTGTAATTAATGTGGTGTATCGAGTGAAAATGTCATGTTTAATAAAAATATGTCCTCAAGAGGAGATAATATTGTCGAAGTTTGACATCATAACTTTGATGCTGAAGATATCATTGTACTCTGAAAATGTTAAATCTAAGAACTAATACAGTGTTTCGTATTTGTGCATTGATTTGCCCACCATCTGTATGCTTTTAAATGCTTTTTGGAAGGCAAATAAATGTCATATGTTTGGAAGCAATTCTTTTAGCTATAGAGACAATATGGTAGCTTGATTCATTTTAATCCTGTAGGAAAACAAATGTAAAACTGTGAATATCTGCCCGCAATTGCCTGGAATTGTTACAATTATGTTTGTAACTTAACGTTATCACTACTGATAATCACATTTTATACCCACGGGATATCATATTTATTTTAAGATTCACTAATTTTTAATGAATTAATTTTACTTATATGACACTTTAAATTTTAATAGTCTCACTCAAAATCCTAAAATCTAGATGTTTAGAAATTCCAAACCTTTTAGCATTTTAGCATTTTTTAGGTAGTGTGATTTCTTCGTCTATTAATAATTTATTTTTTATTGTACTAAATTGTACTTAAATTGCATAAAAATATAAAATGTATGAGAATAATTGAGAGTAACCTTCATGTATTGCCGCAAATTTTGAACCACCTAATTTGTAATGCTTTTTTTGTAGAGTGTCTAGGCTTGGTTGGACGCAATGAAATAATGTTATACGTCAACTTTTTAATGTAGATTTTTATTTCCCTTTTTAAAGTAATAATTCTTGTGGCGATAAACCAGACCGTTGGGTCACAAATTATGTTATAATATTTGTGCTTTACACTACGGAATCTTATTGAACACTTATTTATTCATAAAAACGATGCTTGTAGATTATGCCTCATTTTTAAGGATATCATTGTTGGGGTTTTTTTTCGATATTCAGTGCCCAGAAGTCATGTCAGTTGTGCAATATTTTTTGCGTAATAATATTAAATTGTTTCCTCTGAATGGATTATTTCGGGATCTCATACTCCCCATCAGTATAAATTTATTCGTTTTTTGTCATATAAGCTCTCTCTTTACGCGATTAATCCTTTAATTCTAGAACCTCCTTTAGTTTCTGCCAAACCGAATGGAGTGCATTCTGCTTTTTTTTTGTAATATTAAAATAGAACTGAACAACGTGGATAAGTCATATTCAGTGGTCTTTAAAGTTACCCCATCGAATGCTGGTTTTAATTTGTTTGAAATGTTAACCTGATTTTTTTTGTGTTTTTTGAGGCTTGATCGAAATATTTATTTACAACGTAACATCAAATAGATACGGCAAGCTAATATGAGAGGTTATAAAACATAAGACTTACGAAAGGAAATAATTACCATGACACATACAGAATACAAAGGCTAAAAGAAAGCGGCCATCTTGTTATGACCGCCTCAATTCTTTGATTCCGCAAGCCGTCATACTGTATCCCCCATTAGTCCACTCTGCGTGTGCTAGTGTGCTGACGTTACTTAAAATTCTTCAGTAATAACGTGTTGTGGCCTACAGTGGTTAGATCTAAGAAACCATCTAAAATTATTCTTAGGTGTCCTGATCTCCGTGGTGGTATGTCTTAGAGAAACAGTTCAAGCATCCAATTAGGATCAATAGTCCCTCAAGGGAATAAACACAGATAGGGACATATCGTCAAAGAAACTGGAGGAGGAACTTGGATAGGGGTAATATTGTCATGCTGCAGGTCAGTTCAGGCTTGGAAAAATTGGGTCGGGACATGACAGTGACATTAAGAAGTTACCCAATTTTCGTGATGTGAAAGTCTCTCTCTTTAGGGCATTTACAATGCGGAATAGTTTGAAGAAAGAGTATTATGCGGTAATTTTATTATAAGACACGTGGTACGGCGATGGGTTGTTAAATTACTTCAACCTTCTCATAAGAAAGTCTGGACGTTCTAATTTAATTTAATTTTAGATTCCAAAACATATCTGATCCGATGGCCTTTTAGCACAAATTATACTATAGCACTTTAAATGTGTCCTTTCCGATTTTAGCGCATTGAAAATGGGATAAATTTGACACCCATTTGATAGAATTTTGAATTATTTTACTGCATTTTTATATATTTGAGGTCGTTTGCATATTCAGAGTGTGACAAAGCCTTAGCCAGTCAGTTCAGCCTCTTGGGACGTTTGAACAACGACCACGGAAGTAAAATTTTGTTTGCTTCTTTGTGCCTCCCCCTCCAATCGTGCTGCTATTTGGTTCCCTCCTTTCAAATAAGGGAAGCCATACTTTTGAGTTCTGTGAACGGCGTTTCATGTACACATCGATACTTAGTTCACATATTAAAGAGGTTCACCAATTTACGAATTTTTTGGCATTTATATTCATTTTTGCTATCTTCAAATGAATGTCCAGCTGGTTTGTGTTTTGTGCCCTGTTAAATGTTAGTAATATCTGAATGAATCACGTCTGACAAAGGGCAACTGAAATGTTTAACCAAATTGTGTACTCATCGTAATTCTTAATTTCGCAGCCTTCAAGCCTTTCAAGTGTAGACAGTGTGAAAAATCCTTCTTTCGAATTGACTTTCACAAACAACACGTGAGGAGAATTCTTGAAGGTAGATGGTTATCAATTTCTTTTATTTTACAATACGATACAGTACTATCGACAGAGGTTTACTGAATTTGCTTACTTAATACCTCTCTAGCACTCTTCAGCACTCTTTCAGCCTTTACTGACTTATGACCGATCAGATTGAGCTAATTTTGTGTCTTCTGTGAGTCACGTAGCCTCCGATAAATACATATCCTAACCGATATTTGTAATTTGGTGCCCTTTTGCGAACTTTTATTCAACCAGATTTTTTATATCAGTTTAGACAAGTTCTTAAATTATGTTCTTTAAACTAATGTCCTAAGTTATTTCTGCATAAAATTGTAAAAATCAAAATCCTGAGTGCTTTCTTAATGACCCTATTAGAATACCTTTATTGAATTATCAATGGCTTTACACTGATGTTTAGTGAGAACAATTTTGTTTCCGATGAACAGATTTGAAGTCTTACACATACGAAGTCTGTGGAAAGGACTTTAACCAGCAGGTGTTCATGAAGGTAAAGCCTTCCTCAATTTCTTCATTTCCATCAATTTGTGAAGATTGTTCATTTTTTGAAGGCATCACATCGGTGTGTCTTGCTGGTGAAAGAACTTATAACAACAAGTATTGCAGTGAGGTCATCACAAACAAAATTTATGTTCTCAAACACGTAATGAATTACATAAGTGTGCATTGTAGCTGTTTTGTAATGGCTTTTTTATTTAAAATTGCCGCTTTTTCGATTGTTATTTCAGAAGCTTTTGATTTTAGATCTGTTTGCGGAAGGAGCTCAAAATAGCATAGAATCTGATGTGAACATTGCGAAACAGGGATGATACCTCAATCGGATTAGAAATGTTTGTAATTATGTTTTTTAATTCCTCTT
>CAADRB010000007.1:161545-172836 GCA_900708905.1 Hymenolepis diminuta
CCATTTGAATGGGAGATCCAGGTAATATGCATCTTCCGGTTCGCACAACCAGACGCAAAAGCTTTGATGATATTATCGTGTGCGGAATGGAGAGAGTTTTGCTTCTTGGCATCATTTAGGAGTTTTACATCTCCACGACTCAGCTCAGATGGAGATCTCCGCTGGTTTCCCCAAACGACCCAATGAATCTTCAAAGTTGTAGAAATATCGCTTAATTTCATCAGTTTTGCATGGAACTTGGATTTGCATTGGTTAAGTTATGAAAAGAAAAGTAAGGTGAAGTGATGCAAAGTCTGAGTAAGTAGATGGACCTTATTAAATGTGTGCAGCGGTACTGTTCGGATGATTCTATCATAAGCGGGGCTCATACATGCCCAGGGGCAGGGAATCGCGCAATTCATATGGCATGGAATGTACTCCTGATTCATTGCCAATAAGAGTCAGGATGAACAACACACATGGAGGATGAATACTGAGTGAGAAGAGTAGACAATTAGGCGTACAGAATAGAGACAATCACGGGAGTGTTGGTGCTCGACTAATCGAGATGATAAAGCCAGAGAATACAGATTCACATGAGAATGGAAGTTGAAATGAATCAGAAATGCAATTAAGAAATGAGTAAATTGCCAACTCGCATCAGTTGTCTATCTGCTTCAATTTATTTGAAGCAAAATGTTGCATTTGATCAATCGCAAATTATAGAACTTCAGATTTGGTTCTAGAATATTTAATTTCACTTGAAGTAGATGTGAGCGGAATTTACGATACATGGTAATAAATATTATGAATCCATAGTTGGAAATAATTCATATTTTAATAAAATTGCATTGAAGTATATTTGGAAAACAATATTTAAATGCTATTTACTACTATCGTTTTACTTACAAGATTCAAGATGAACCGGTTTTCAAATTTGTTTATATTAAAATGATCAAATTATTTAATAGTAAGTCAACATTTTTTTATCGAAAGCAATTAATCTCTGCGTTATTTATTTAGGAATATTTCCATGTTGAATGCGGACAAGAGACTGCACCCCAAAGGATGCATGAACATTAGAATTTGTTAGTGGACAAGGCTTAGTGTTAAGTTCCCTTATTCCACGGTTAGCTTTTGATCGCTTTTGCCGTTTGAAATTACTCCCGTGCAAATCCCCTTTCATTTACGGTCGTCGATTGTTAGTTAGAACTTTATCACTGAATCTCTGAAACAAGAAGTTGTTGTCCAGAGAAGGAGTCTTGATGATTAATTTCAGACTCCATTTCCACTGTAATCATGGTGAAATCCTCAATAGATGCCTATAAATATCTGCTTCCTTAGACTGCAACCGAACAGAACTCTTCTAGGCAGAATCAATACTGCGTACTTTGCCAAAAGGAAAGCTCATGGAAGAGGACCCATTTAATTAATTGAAAGGATGCAAAGAAGGATATTTTGCCATCTAAACATCATTCTTTTGAGTGGAGCAATCACGTTAATCAACATATTGTTTTATTTTGACATTACCAGTATTTTGCATACTTCAGTTTCATTTTAGTGGTATATATATACGTATATACATTACATAACCTTATACTGGAGAGCTAATGGAGCTTGACAGTTTCACCACTTTCTTGTATCTTTGCGTTTTGTGCTTTTTCAAATGTGGAATTACCGGAATAATTATTCACTCTACATTCTTTATTTTGTTGTGAATTCATGTGAACCCAGTAACAGGTCGAAACCATCAAACCTGTATCCATAATGGAATTTCTATTTGCTTAATTGTACATGATAGGCAGAGGGGAAGACTTGAAAATTCACACTGGTTAGTTTGGTTTAATAGCCATCAACGTGAAATTTCCATTTGAATGGGAGATCCAGGTAATATGCATCTTCCGGTTCGCACAACCAGACACAAAAGCTTTGATGATATTACCGTGTGCGGAATGGAGATAGTTTTGCTTCTTGGCATCTCCACGACTCAGCTCAAATGGAGATCTTCGCTCTTTTCCCCAAATGACCCAACGATTCTTCAAAGTTGTAGAAATATCTCTTTATTTCACAATCTTGCCACAACAATGAAAATACGAGGTGGGAATTTCAATTGCGGGTTATTAAACGGATTTCTACCAAACTGGAAATAGTGAAACAGATGTCAGTTGGAAGTTTGTGGATAGACTAGCGACAGTGGAAGTCTTTGTTATTTGAGACCTTAACTTCTGGCATTGACCAAATTGTCATTCAATCATTCTTGTTCTTGTGGCAGAATTTACGGATTCAGAAAAATGTTTCTGTAATGAAATAAGCTCCCACAGCTATTTAATCTTAACAAATTGAATCTCTACTTTGAAAGAGTCACTATAATTGAAGACACGAAGCACGTTGTTTTGGGAGAATTTGAAATAGGCCGGCAAACATGTCTGCTGACATGCACGCAAACAAGCGGAATAAGATGAGTGCAAAACGTGAACTAACATGGAAACTGCTCAGCCAAATTCTCATGTGAAGAAATAGCATGCGACGAATGTATATGAGGCATAAATAGACAGAGCTTAGAACGAAATGAAGTACTTCGACAATAAGTCACGGGGTGAAATCACTTCTTCATCAACTTCCCTTCCCTCAATTGTAGCAATGCATTCGATTGTCCATGTGGTAGGGCGTCTACAAATTACCTTATGTTGGCTGAAGTGAGTTGCGCCTTGTGAAACTCATCTCTGCCAATCTCACCTACTTGCTCGTGGCAGTAACTAGATAAAAGTGGGGGTGAAAGAGCGAGCTCTGGATATAGTTGGAGACTCGAATAATGAAGATTAAATCCTACGACATCCTAGGATGAAAATTTGAACAACTTCATGCTCCTCGAATTCAACTAAGGTAAGACTGGTGGTTTCTAATCTACCTTACAGGTTTCATGGTTTTGGTCATTTGCAAACATTATTGCACTCTATTTTATTCCCATTATTAAAATTGGTCGGGTCTTTGCTTTACAATATCGATAATAATGGCACATGGCATAACAGTTGTCTTTTGTTTGATTTCTTTTATTTGTTCAAACAAATCAGAATTTAATTTTTATTAAGAAATGCTTTGCATCATTATCCCTCTGTTGATTTTGTTGGGGCTGGCAGAACCACTACGATGACCTCTATGGATAAATTCTTAGTGCTAGAACGTCTCTGTGAACTTGCAGACTTGGTGGAGGAGAAGTACGCATTGACTAAAATGGAGTAGAATCAATCGCCAGCATGGGGAATTTCTCCTGACCTGAATATTTGTGTGATATACAAGAAAACTATTACGAATGTACGGTCATAAGTAAGGCTGCTTTAACTACATCCTAGGATAAGCTTCTAGTATATGGGATTAGAATACTTCTGTGAACGTACTGCGGAGTAGCAGAGGTTTCCTGGATTTATTTAAGCCGGGAAACGTGTAGGTAGAGTGTAGAGGCATAAAATGTGCAAAGATCAAGTAGTCGGAAGCAGCCATAGCTCTCAGACTGATCCCGGCTGCAAAGCAGGAGCAGCTTGCTGAGGAGGAGGAAGACGAGAATGTTGATCCCCCTGCTCAACTCTGTCATCTCCAACCAGTGGCCAAATTGGAAGTGCTTCCCATGTCGATGTCGAAAGGTAGTTCCTTTTGTCTCTTTTTCTATTTTTTCATGTTCAACCACATCCAATGAGACAAAAGGGTGAAAAAAATACCAAGGGACAGAAAAAATCAACAGAATGACATAAATTTACACTTTTATGTTTCATTGCATAATTTGTCATATTGGAATATTTTCAACTTCATCAAATCCTATAGGCTTGAAGAAAGATTCACACTGAGAGGACTCCAGCATAGAACAATAACTTCTTCCAAACCCTCGAGATTTCTGCGTGAATGAAAATTTTCCCTCAGTATTTTTGTCATTTGAAATTTGATGGGATATTTTAAACTTCGAGTATGTCCTTCATGCTCTTCGTTTTCGTATTCTATTATGAGAATGCCTACTTAGTGTTAAATCAAACTTAATGACTGATTTTGAATTGAAAATGTTTGGAAGAAATTAGGGATAAATTTTTCATTTATTGTTAAGTTTCTCATGATTTTGGTGTTGCAAAATACTGCCTTAGTAATGTAGATAAAGATCAAGCAAACTCTATTCGTGATAGAATGCGCTCCATCCTTCTGTGGATTTTTCTTACTTCGCTGTTTTGAGTTTAGATTAATCCTCCATATCCATCTTCTACTTTGGAACTTTCCATCAGTAATCTTACTGGAGTTTAGCCAATACAGTGTTAAATTGTTTGATTAAGTTGTTTGCAATCTTTAATTTCAGGGTGTGCAATTGGGCTAAGTAGGTATAGGCAGAGGAAGATTGATCATGGCACTATGAGTTTCTGTGGTCGGCGCACGTACGTAGGGCTTCAAGCATTAATTCACATGTGCACCTTACTCGGGAAATCCAACGCTCACCTCCACGAGGTCCTGGTGGTAATGTTTGAAGGATAACTCTCCATATTTTTTATTCGCATTCTTTATGACAACACTTCTGTGTGTCGCTCACGAAGTTGGAGAGACCTCATTCATGTCCATATGACTCATGACACCTATTTGCCATGTCGAAACGCGTCCATAAATTTCTCTCTTTCTATAACGGCCTCGTTTCACCTAAAAATTGCATCTACGCTCACGTTTTCGCGCGTTCTTGCCCGATTGGCTCTTATAACGCTTTGTTTTCCACTCGATAACAACGCACGCTTGTCAGTCATCGGCTCCTACGCTTCCTGCTCATCTCCTGTCTCCTTCAGCACGCTCCTCTCTCTATCCCTCTCTCTCTCTCTCACTCGTTTCAATCCTCGTTGTAACTTACTTGAATACAATTTTGATCTAATTAATTCTTAGCGGTCTGCTCCACGATTGTTGTTAACTCCTACTCAAACAGCTAGGAATTGGTGACTGTTATTGCTGTCGTTATTCGTTAGCTGTAAAAAGTTAGTTGTTATATTAACTCCAACAAATTAGTCTCCATTTCATCATATGGGGAGGGAGACTGACGGTGTAAGGGGACTATGGGTAGAAATGGCAAGCCAGCATTTCAGAATGGCTACCAAGCTTTTCTCTAACTGAATATTACGCTTATCAACCGATGGTGCTTGCATGGTTATAACCAAACACCGGGTCATTTTGATATGCTTCTCTTGCGTCCTCTTGGGAAAGGACAGTGATGAATCTTTGGAACAACTATACATATCTAGTTTTGAATTGCTGTATAGAAGAAAACGAAATTTGCCTACAAAATAAATCTTTCATTTACCAATATTTGTTTTCCACCACGCCAATTTCTGCTTTTCAAATTATTTTTATTGGAACTTATTTCTTTATATTTTTTACTTAGTAGGCGCACAGTACGAACAAACAAAAATCACAAAACGTGTGCCCAACTTGATATTTGGGTTTGGCCTGTGCGTATTTGTAATTACTGTAATTGATTTGGAGATTTAGTTGTCGGTAACCTATAAATGAGAGCATTTCCTACTCATAGCCCTAGCTAAACAGGGTAAGAGAATAGTAAAATTTCTCTGAAGGGAGTAAGAAAACGCAGTTAGTTATCGTTTTACTGATAGTATCAAAATACTAATTGAGATAAAAGATGTAGAGTTTTCAGCATCAGCTTTTTAGAGGTGCTGAGTAGTTCAACAATAGTGCTGTGACGGAGGAGGTGAGTTCTGATGGTGACGGCGGTTAAAGTCCATATTTTTCCATTCGGGGAGTTCAAGACCCGTCTCCTTTACATTGGAATATATGTAGACTCTCAAAGGTCATCCATTGGATGGTTAGTTTTCTTCATGTCATGATATACTGCACAAGAGTCTTTAGTTGGTGATAGCTATTTTCCACAGATTTTAAACATATTTCAACTTTACTAACCAGGAAGGGTGAACTGAAGTATTTATTACATGATATTATCATTTTAATTGTTTAAAAGGTTTTTTCTTCAAATAAGTGCCATGTTAGGTCAAAAATGTGCGTAGACAATATGGTTGTGTTAATAACTTTCCGATTACAAATTTCATTAAAAATATTCCTAATTTTTATATTTACAATCATATTCTAATGAATGAAATGAATCACTGCCTTTAGGTCCTGTTTAATTAAATTTTAAGTGTTAAATTTTAATTAAAACTTAACAATCTCGTGCATTTTGAAAGGCATGTAAATGAAAAACATCAACTGGCTTTGTATGATATTTGTAAATATTTACTGTTTTATCAACTAATATCTCAGTTAATAAGGGAAATTTCCTGGAAGAGAGATTTGAAGTGAAATTCGTCATCAGAAATGAGAAAATTTGAACCCTTGGTTTGATTAGAGGTGCTGGATCTGCAATATATATGTGAGTAATGAGGTCACGCATTTACCATGAACTCGTTTGGTTAAAATATTGGAAATATTCATTTTTTATCATTTAATTTCTCAATTTATTATTGTTGTTTCTTATATCAGATAATATTAGTGAAGTTAAAGTTGTACATTACTCAGACTAAATAAAAATTATCTGACTTATAAGATCGAGAATTGGTGCCGTGATTGTAAATATTCTCTATTCATGAATTTTATTTGATTTAATAATGAAAGTTTTCCGCAGGGGAGAAATGAAGCGAAGTTCGTCGCCAAGAGACGGAATATTTGCGTGTCACATACGGTGAAGCATTTAACCCGAGCTTAATTGGTACCACGGATTTATAATATTTACTCTAGTTAGGTAATTTCTCATCTAATTATGGATATTTTCTGGGGATGGCATTTAAGCCAAATGTGACATTAAAATTTGTAATTCTGACCAAAATTTCAAGTTGAGACTTATAATGCTTGAAAAACGAATATTTTGGATATTTTATGTGAAGCACTTAACATAAACTGATTGATACAACTCTTGTAAATGCTAATTTAATATTGATTAATTCTTGTCAACAAAGTTTGTCACATTTGACATTTGGTCAAAATTGTTGTATACATTACTTTAAGAGCATATCTGAGGGCGCTATAGTCTCTAGCACTTAGCAACAATTTGCTTGGTACTGTAGCGGATGCTACATCAATAAGTCTATTTGCTACATCTAGGTAATCCTCCTAAGCAGTCCGAATAGCCTCTAGTAGAGTCCTCTATTATCAATTCACTTCCAAGTTAGCTAAGCTATGCCCAAAGTGGTAAGAACCAGAAAGATGCTGAGTGGAGAGGGTTTATTGATCACTTCCTAACTGTGAATCAAAAGCTTAGTCATTAAATATAAAACCACGCTAGGCTGCATGGATCTTGATTGCTGATTGGTTGAGGAGGTCTCTGTACACACGCCGCGCTTGTTCTCAACGTGACCGGTTACATACCACACTTCCCATGGTGAGTTCTAGCGCACGTGGTTCAATCAGCCTTGTTAGTGTTGTGAACCCAACAGTACAAAATAGTAAAAATTCCCATTTCATTCATTTCAACAGTTTATGTTTTCTGGAGGAGAGCATTCAAAAGAAACATGTTGATGAAATTTGTAATATTTGACCATTTGTTAAAATATTGGCATTTATCGCGCCAAAGTATGATATTCAAATGCTTCATGAGTCCAGGGAATTAGCATAGACCCGATCGGTTATTCAGGTGTATTCATTCACTAATTTAAAATACAGGTCTAAGTTAATAGAATATTTAGGCGTAACAAATAGCCAAATTTTACAAAATTTAAGCTTTTGTTTTAGTAAATATGAAGTAAATGTGTTTTTTTAAGCTTAAGCATTCAGTATGAACTTGATCGGTAAGGCCACTGTGAAAATTAATTTACCTCTCAGGTACTTTCTCTTCTTATTAGAGCATTTTCTGAAATAAAGCACTTAAGCGATGTATAACATTAAAATTTGGAAGGCTTCACGTTGTTTTATTAATGATTTATATTAAGTAATATTCGAAATTTACTTACACACTGAGTTCAAGCGATTAATATTAACATGCCGAATATGATATCAAATAATCAGCACCATTCCGACTTAAAACAATGTTGTTACTGATAAACTTCAAGTAGAAGGATTTATCTGAACCCAGAAATTACGCAAGCCCATCTGTTTTACATACATCTGTGCACTCCAATCAAGTTTACGTTTAATAAAACAATACTTTAAGAGGATTGATTTGTTAGAGAAGAGTTTGATTATCATTGCGGTTATAATTCAAGTCATGTTAAATCTTGTGCGTTCTACGCTGTTCAATTCGATCATCGGAACATCAAGAGGCTGTTGTTATGCATTGAAAAATATAAGTTTAGCGAGGTAGTAGAGAGAGGAGAAGCACCAATCACGAAGAAGGGTAAAGGTCCAAAAATGCAAAGCAGTAGGAGAATTGATTAGATTTTCTGTGTGAAAGATGAAATGCAGTTACGATTTCTATTAACAAAAATTGATTTATGAACATCCAAGTGTCTGACCGCTGGTAACTACAGGTACTTCTCGCCTAGACATGCGTACCCAAGTCCAGACACCGAAGGATGGAGGACAGCAACTATCAACTTAACTAAATAAGAATTAATTAGGATTAAAAGTAGGTTCGAAACTCCTATGCTTAAAGTAAGGCATTGGTTCTCCAATTCATTTGGCTAGTTAATCCTCCAGAATCAAAGGCAGTGAATCTCACTGCAGTTCAAGATCTTCAATGTTTGAATATTTGTCTAAATAAAGAGGTACTTCCTGGCACAAATAACATTTGAACGCGTTTAAAGGTCAACCATTTAACAAAAATTTGTTTAGCATCAAGATAACCATCCAATATTATTATTATCAAATAATTTCTCATTTAATAATAGGTTTTGCCTCAGGGAGAGTATTTAAGCAATGTAATTATCAAAATTTGAAATACTTGGCTCTCTGTCTATATAAAGATGTAATTTGCGCAAAATAGGAAACTTAGGAGCGTTATCAGGTGGACGAATTAACGTGAACCCAGTGATAGGAGTGGGGAATTGTGATCAATAAAAAAACGAAAGTTAGAACATCATTCCAGCAGTTCCATTACAGTTAAAATAGTCATAGCATCTACAGAACATAAAAGAAAAATCTTCTTCCTGTAAATGGAGGTCTCCATTTCATCGATAAGACAAAAGTGACCAAATCGGTTAAAATTGATAGTAAGCTTGCAGTAAAGAAAGGTCAGAGGGAAAACAAAAACGACGGAGACTAAATTAGGTGATACGTTATATTTTTGACTAAAATTAGTGGACATTCATAAGATAAAAATTCAGTTTGGTCAGATTGCAATTGGTGGGAGAAGTTTGAAGCAATAGGTAGTGGTTATTGGAATTCATGCCCAGGGTGGCGAGAAATGATTAACCAAACAGCGAGCATATCGGAGAATGGCGGTTGTCCTCGTTATAACATCATCTCCTGTTATGAAGTACAAGAGATATGAGAATGACGTGGCATTGATATTGAACCTTAGGCGCCCGGTAAAGCATTAATATAAAATTTATACGAACAAATATAAGGCGAAGAAGTTTAGTAATATCATCTGTGCTATGGTAAATTCGTAAGCTGTTGAATACCACGTAAAATCATTTTGCCTTCTTCGCCATTTTGGAAAAAAGGAATTAAAGCGAAAAGACTGACCCTTCTTGCTTAAAAACTGCTCAATAAGCAATGAACATAATTGAGAAGCGTTTGCTGCAATCCGGGGGACGAATCGGGAAATTTAAGTTTTGGAACGTGAACTGCTCATTTAGTAAGTATTGTGCAACCCGAGCCCAAAAATCAAATAAAGTAAGACTCTTTGACACCTTGACGTCACTCTCTGAATCGTTTTGCTCCTCTCCACTTTACCATTTATTGGACCTTTGTTCAGCCGACTTCAGTTGTTTCACATAGTTAAAATTTGAAAATTTTATCATTACTGTAGATAATAATTATTATAATAACACATATTTATTGAATGATTAATGGAATATGAGTTGCTTTCATGGAAAAATGAAATCAAATAACAAACATGTTCTTTTTGGAACACTCAAATACCAATTTCCGTTAAACCTGAAACACTTCACATTTCATGCGACTTGACCCGTTCCAAGTGAATTAAGTCCTTTCATCTATTCAGTCTTCGATGTAATGCCACAGGTACTTAGTTGCTGGATTAGAAGGGAAAAAGAAAAAATATTCATCTATTAAGTGAATAACAATGAGCAGCTGAATATTTGGGGAGTTATTTAATCTACAAACCGTATCAGTACATAAGATTTGTAGATAGGACTTGTAATGATGTTATTAATAGTAAAACTTATAGCTTAAGGTTAGAAAAGGAATTCCAATTCAGCAAGCCGTGGAGCTGATGACTGCTGTCCATAGGGGCTTTATGTCTTGGGATATTTGAGAGCAACCTGTTCGACTTTCGGATAAAAGTAAATTGTGTTTCAGTAGCCATGAGAAAATTCATGTATTTACGTTAGCCAATAGACACTCATTTCTAACAACAGACTAAAGTTCATAAATTAGCACTAGACCCAACAGTATAGCTACTTTAGGAACCCTTTTAATGTGGACTTTGAGATAGCCCCATTCAAAACTAGCGATCTTCTGAATGACGAAGAGGATAAAATAACTCTGTCTATTTATGCCTCATATACATTCGTCGCATGCTATTTCTTCACATGAGAATTTGGCTGAGCAGTTTCCATGTTAGTTCACGTTTTGCACTCATCTTATTCCGCTTGTTTGCGTGCATGTCAGCAGACATGTTTGCCGGCCTATTTCAAATTCTCCCAAAACAACGTGCTTCGTGTCTTCAATTATAGTGACTCTTTCAAAGTAGAGATTCAATTTGTTAAGATTAAATAGCTGTGGGAGCTTATTTCATTACAGAAACATTTTTCTGAATCCGTAAATTCTGCCACAAGAACAAGAATGATTGAATGACAATTTGGTCAATGCCAGAAGTTAAGGTCTCAAATAACAAAGACTTCCACTGTCGCTAGTCTATCCACAAACTTCCAACTGACATCTGTTTCACTATTTCCAGTTTGGTAGAAATCCGTTTAATAACCCGCAATTGAAATTCCCACCTCGTATTTTCATTGTTGTGGCAAGATTGTGAAATAAAGAGATATTTCTACAACTTTGAAGAATCGTTGGGTCATTTGGGGAAAAGAGCGAAGATCTCCATTTGAGCTGAGTCGTGGAGATGCCAAGAAGCAAAACTATCTCCATTCCGCACACGGTAATATCATCAAAGCTTTTGTGTCTGGTTGTGCGAACCGGAAGATGCATATTACCTGGATCTCCCATTCAAATGG
>CAADRB010000007.1:194055-218117 GCA_900708905.1 Hymenolepis diminuta
ATCATATTCTACATATATAAGTGACAATGACTTTCATCTTGCGCCGGATGCAACTATTTATGTGTTCACTTTGTGCTGGAAGTAATCAGAAAAGAATTTTTATTTGCGTCTTTAGAGAGGTTGTAAAGTTCGAAAGAAATTGGGATTATAAGTGAAGGGATGCATTGTGAACTGTGTCTTAATCATAAATTTTTTATTGATGCTACAACTGATTAGATAAAAGAATGAGACACCCACGACGACATGGCAGATTTTAAAATCTACGTCTCATAGCTAATGTTAGACAACTACGGATCCCCTGTTAGTAACGATGATATTCAAGAGAGTGTGGGGGGGGGGGAGGGGGAGAGAGAGGATCTTGGAGCACACAAAGAGGCTGAGAGTGTTTAAGCTTGAGTGTGCATATATATGAAGCGTTTCTTTGATTGCTAAGCAATTCAACAGTCAAGGTGTAAGAAAATACCCCACCATGAATTACGAACAAAACATAAAGTGGAAATTTTATAATAAGTGATAATATTAAGTGACATATTTCAGTAATAATTATGCATCTCCTCCCTGGTTATCCGATAAATTAAGCAAATGGGATATCCCTGGAATAATTTCAAAAAAGTAGGATTAGACAGTACATTAGATAGGAGAAATGATTTGAAGGCCCATTCATTCCATTTATCTTTCTCCCTCCCTTTCTTTTTTCCCTTTATCGGCTGGTTTTTCTCCACGTAAAACGTCAATGAGGAGGTACTCACCTAAACTCTTTTCCTAATTTTGTTAAACCCGAAAGGGCAAAGCAATACTTTAATTGCTAAACTAGATTGCACATGATTGTTTTTTTTTAATCCCAAAAATCACTCAGGCATATCCTCCTATGTTAAATAACTGACTTTTGACAGCCGTTTACTTCATATATTTAAAAATAAAATTAATAAGTTATAGTTACGGACACTTTATTTCACTTAACAAGTTAAATGTTCTATTCCTCCAAATATTGCTATGTCTCCTTTTTCCCACTGACCTGTGTCGGGACGCATTTCATCTGTTTATCTTACCTCATCCCAGCGAGCCACAAATATACCCTTTGCAAACAAAAAACCACACCATGCACTCTCATATACTCAATTTTCCTCTCCCTCCGTCCCTCTCTCTCGCCTCCGAGTTTTCTCTCTACCCTCAATAAAGCTTTCCAACTAACGGTCCCTCTTTCCTCATTTTGTTGAGTGGTGAAGATCAAAAGAAAATGGAAAGAATCACCTAAAGATGAGCCAAGGGAAGATAAGATATCTTAGCAGTAAGTAAACCTTCTACAACCCTGTCAACCGTCTCAAAATATTCTGATTTCCACTTATCAATTGTCTGTGGTGAGATCAGGAAGCTGCCAAGGCCCATATCACCACACATATTTCGTCAAGCCAGGTCATATATCATCTTTTAATATCTTAACCACTTCAGGAATACCTCTACATTACGAGGAGACCTCCAGCAGTCTTTGTCAACTCTAAACCGTTAAACATAACCATCATCTAGCTCCAATCTTTTTCCATCCTTGTCTGCTGACCGTATCGCCCTATTGTACCACCGACTCTAGCCCCTAATACTTCATAAAATAAACGTCGTTTGGAACAATTGTTTAATTACTCTATCTTATTTATGTAGTTTACGTAGATTGCTGAATCCCCATCTGCCAGAGACTAAATCACTAGCAACTTTCAGCTTCTAAAATATACGTATATCATCTACGTATATAACATAACATATAATAAGTATTGATTTTGTTAAGGAAAAAAATAGTTAATAAATTAAATAACTGTATTTTTTTTATTGACAATGACAACTCTAAGGACTCTTTATATTATTGTGTATTCATCCATTTATCCATCTCTTAGTCTAATAAAAACAAATTTCAAGCATTTTTATGATCTTGAAGGATGAATCCATTCTTCTCCGAAATATTTATTTTACATACCCTCTAATCATCACCAAATTCGATTATCTTGTCTTTATAGTAATGTCTGTAAACTTTNTCTCATCGATCGGAAAAGGTAAGCATACCTCGGACGATAGTAGCAGACACCGCACGGTCGGCCCTGCTATTAGCCAGTCTTGTCTGTACTGGCCCTTCCCTTTCCTATAATCGTTCCGAGCAATTAAAGCACACATACGATTATATCCTTATGCGTGTCCTCACCCAAAGTGTCGATTATAAATAGCCTCCATCAGACACACACACGATATACCAGGGGACCCTAGCTCGTCCAACGTCTCTTCCACAGCTCAGTCCTTCTCCTCCAATTCCCTATTTTTCCCTTGAGACTCTGTACTGAGTTTCGTTCAATACAACCTGGTCAACGCAATCCTTGGTGTTCTTTTTCTTTCATTTATTGTTAGCCATCTGCCGCTACATACTGGTGACCCCCAACAATCTGGTGGCCCTCTACAAACTGGTGACTCTGCCACTACAAACTGGCTACCCTGTATAGGACCGCTACAAGTTAATAAATTTTGAACATCAATGACCATTAAATCACTCAAGATACGAGGAGGCAGATCATGAAATTCAATTTGTACAATTTGATTAAAAAAGAATGAATCTAAAGTTCAAATGAAATGAGGCTTGCTATCTTGACATTACTTTCCTCTTCAGCCTGATATCATCCCTTTCATTCAGTTATTATGTCGTAGCTCCAATTTAAATGATTTCCCGGATTAAAATTTTTTATTGAGTAATTTTATTGAGTAATCAATGATATTAATTTTGGTATTCCAATCATTTCATAAATACGGTAAGGATTTAAAATAAAACACCACGCTAATAAGCACAAGTTACTGAAGGTTATCAAAAACGACTGCCCCGGCATTTATCATACATAAATTGGACGCTATCGCCCGCACCACTGCCAGTATTCCCGAGATTGTTGGCCGTTGAAGATGGACGAAGTTGTGGAGAAGAAAATCTCGAAGGGCCTTCATGACTGAGCATATCATCACCATTAAAGCGTGGAGATGTTCGATTTCCATAGGTTGTAGGGTGCACGGTAGGGTATTGCATTGGTTGAGCGCAACCAAATCGAACACGATTTCCACTGTTGGTGAATCGGATCATAGAATTTCCTCCTACATTTGGACCTACAAAATCAGACGGTAAACCTAACTAGCATTGTAGTGATTTCTTTATAGAATTTCAATATCCATACGTGTAACATTCATACGTAAGTAGCAACTTGTCAGGAATAACAAGCTTCAGCTCCTGCAGCGAAAAATTTTTCCCATCCTCTAATACAAATTAATCCAAATATGTATAATACAGCAGTTGTTCAAATGAACAAAATAAAAATTAAACGTTATACAAATAAAATGGTACGTGAACACAAAATATAAATTTCATCGGGGAAAGAAAAAACAATTTAAAATGTTATATTATATTTTCCTTTGAAACTATCTTTATTCAACCGGTAGAAACGATTTCCTTATCCTGGCTTCTAAGGCGCAGTCTAGCTAACCTGTTATTTCTTTCCCAAATTACTGTCATAACGATGGAGCTCAAGTCAGGTTGTCAGCCAGACTGGCAACTGAGTTGCGGACACATCCAGTGACAACTCTTTGTGTTCCTAAGCATTCATCGAATTTATAAGTCTTTTTTTAAAAATAAGCATGGAAATACCCTTCTTCCCATTTCTGATTACTCGTACCTGCAATCGAGAGCCTGCCATCTTTAATGTCAAACATAATGATAACCTTCCAGTCAATTTAAGAAAGCGTTTTCCAACTCAATTTGGATAAAAGGGATACCATAAATAGAAACCCCTAGGCAGGCAGCTCAAATCCTGCCACCCTCTTAATTAGTCAACCAATTGACCGGCGTAATTGGTAATTCCAATCAATGAGTGCAAATCGATGCTCAATTTGTCATAATCAAAAATCGTAAGATTATTTATTTAATAATAAAAGAAGGATGCCGACAATAACCTTAGAAATAAACTACCTCTAAATGGTCCTTTTTAACACGTGGAAAAATAATATTGAAAATCTGAAACTTACCAGCATAAGGAGCCCTACCTCGAGTATCCGTGTAGGGCGATTGTCTGGGGATGACAGGAGGAAGACCATATCTCTGATAGGGAGGAGGAAAACGGTCTGCATATCCACTCAGACTTGTTGAACGATGTTGCATTCCACCTCTTAGGATGGAGGCTCTACGAGAATAATTGCACGATTCAACAGCACGTCCACGTCGTGGCAGAATTCCCTCGAAGGCTGCATTTGGTGATTGATGAGGTCTGCGACTGTTGTTGTTGGGGCCAGTAAGAAAGACAGTGGGAAGACCTGATCCATTGCGAATACTACCAGATACCCCACCACTAATATTACTGTCAATCCCACTGGCAGACATGAGTTCTGCTTGGACTGGAATTGAAGTATTTTTCACCAGATTCTGACACACTAAGGTCAGGTTTTTCACGGCAGCCTAGAAGAAATACAAAATCAAATTAACAAGGATATATTCGCCTTATCATTCAACAAGAAGAGTTACACCAAAAGCATTCCACTCCAGAGAAGCACAGGTTCTTCTGGCATAAATCACAATGTGACGACAAAGATCTATTTATTGACTATTTGAGGACAGAAGTTAGCATTGTGATAATATAGTGTTTTTATAAAGTTCCTTGGAGTGCATTTCTATCTTTCTTAATCTCACAGACCCTTTTTCCAGCCTTGTCTGTAATATATTTTTAAATAAATGCTTACCTAGACCACGCTTCCAACATAAATCATTAGGATATCAATAAGAACTAGAGAGAAAACCTACATATAGAGTAATAACTAAGACAAACTGAACAAGATGTAAAGGAAGCCTTGAGACCAGTAAAAAACTCGGCGAGGCTGATTCGGCTATCTCAGAAACATTAGTTGTATGCGAAGATTTACGGAAATAAGTACCATAAACGCAAGAAACTCCGATGATTGACTGTCTATAACCAGATGTTTTACATCTTATAAAAGACAAAGCCGAACAAATCAACTACCGAAAGAATGATAAGATTTATCTTCGGGAACATATTAAAGAGAAGCATATATAAATACTATAAGGGAGAAATTCACTAAATTGTAGTTCATCTTGAGTGATCGCTAAAACTAAGATGATTAAAGGGTACAGCGATCACAGGTGACAGAAGATAGCTCTCACAAGATGTGACAGTATCTAAAAACGAACAATACGCATTTATTTGAATAAACAAACTTAAATGATAACACAAGCATAAAAATCAACCACAGATCATTTGGAATAATTGACTTTTTAGAATACTAGTAATCCCTCTGTTTATGAATATTGATCAAACTCTAATGAGCTGTGTCATGGTAAATCACGTAAGCTAGTACAATCCTGTCATCTCGGCCATTGGAAGATAATATTGCTAGGTAAACTCAACTGACGGTTCCGAAAATCGAAAGTTGGGAGTGGTGCAATCACTCAATCTGTTATACTTGGTGAAATCAGGTGTACTCTTTATTTTCATTTTGAAGAATCTTAATAAAACGAATTTTGGAAAATGCAAATAGATGCAAGTCTTCGATCATGAAAGATGAAGTCTAGTACAACTGTCACCCACTTATCCTGAAAGCTAAGCTTAAGCAATATGCTCTCCAAATCTCAAGAGATTATTCCTTATATATAAAGAAACTAACTGTAACTGCGACTATACAAAGATCTTGGTTTCAAAAACAAAATTCGCCATTGCTTTGTAAATATTATGTTTAAAGGTATACATTGCATGTACAAAGCATACATAAGATACAACCTTTTGTTTAAATGAATTAATGTAAAAATAAATCCTATTTGATTTGAGCAAAAAATTTAACAAAAATAATTACCACGATAGCTTGATCAATCGCCGTCTGAGTAGTAGCGAATCTCTCCAACGCAGCTGGATGCATTCTAAGTAGATAATCAGCTCCGCCAATAATAAGCATCCGTAGATCAGACACAAAAGGTGTGGCAGTACCGTTATGACCCAGCACAGCCTGTTGACGAGTTCTAATGAATGTCTCTCGAAAGGTACTTGCCTCCTTCCTAAATCTAGCCCCAACCACTACAAGAAGTGAGAAGTGAGTGGGTATCTGTTCAAAGTGGGGAATATTCTCGGGCACGAAAGCATCCCGAGATGGAGCAATAAGAACCACAGCAGCTAACCATGAACGTGTAGGAGCAGAGGTCTCCTCAGTTTTGGCTCTGCCACAAATTATATCATGTAGACGAGTATCTTCAGAGGATCTAACACAGGTTTCATCAGTTGCCGCACAAAGAACTGCGGAGCAAGTTGCCCCAAATCCAATGAGATAGACTGGCATAGAACGACTATCGTTTAACTACAACAAAAATGAGACATTCATTTAATTATTAATACTTTAGAGCGAAGGTCAAAGTTAGAGAACTAACCAGAGATCTGAATGATTTACCGATCCTACGGACATGAAAGGCAGGATTATCATCCACAGCCATTGTCATAGACACCAAGTGTCCTAATTTGGAGAGATTGCGAAGAAGAATTTTGAGTCGAGAACTCTTGATGGCGTTTTTGGGAAGGACACAAATGAATGCAGCTCGATCGGTCAAGGAAGGGGAACGTCCGCTGACGATGGGTCTTTGATTGGTGACGTTTGGGGGAAAGATCACATCCGGGGGGATGAAGGTTATGAGGGAGTAGGAGTCCCTTGAGGATTCGTTATCACACTAGATGGGAAGAAAGAGAAATAAAAAATCCGAAAATGGACAGGCAATAAATTATAAATGAAGCAGTTTAGACTAGGAGCGAAAAATATATAATCATTTCATTAAATCTTGCCCATTATTCCTCCGTTTTAATTTCAATTCACAAGAGTTAAATAATCAATTTCTTATTCCTAAGCTGTAGATATTGAAAATTATACACAATCTACAAAATATATTTAAATTTACCTTGAGTGAAATTTAGAGAACCGTGCTAGATTTAAAACGTCTGACAATCTTTTTTACCTACTATTTGCTGCAAGACGATGCAAATAAATAGAAGTGGCATAACCAATCAGGGACTTAGATCAGTCGCTCAGCAGCCTATGAATACTGTGGACATAGCGCCTGAGAGGCAAATTATTAAATCTGAACATTAGGGCATTACATAGTGAACTATGCTTCTTATGAGAACACGGGAAATTCAAAGCCTCCGGGAAGTAAACAATGCAACACCATGTCTGCTCTGACATCATCAACCACCTCTTCCCCATCCCTCTCTCCGTTTCCTACCTAATTTGGATGATATCCAACGGTAAAAACTTGAAGTGGCATGAGCAAAAATAATAAAAAGCAAAATGGTACAATAAAGCATGAGAAGGGGGTAGGATATATTTCTACTAAGAAGTCGGGGCGTCAAGATTCCCACTTACCTTTATAATCAATTTTTTCCTTCAAAGATAATTATTAACGAATCTCAATCTCTCCATCTCTTAATCCCTTACTGATATATTCATGCCCATATGAATTAAGAAAAATGTCTAGAATAGCTGTAAATTGTAGCCAAAGTGGCTTTCTGAGTTGATACAACGGGGTTAATTGATATATTATAAAATTCGAAATCTTACCTCCACGTTTTCAGAAGTTCTACGAGCTGGACGATATCCAAGACCTTCTGGCGGAAGTGTTAAAGCATAGTCAAGGAAACTTGTGTAATCAAATCTCTGCACCTTTCGATTAGAAGTGACCTCCTTATTTAAGCGACGCATTAGAGCTGTGATTCGTGTTTTGGCCATTAAACAGGCATAACCCCTAAGGTAGTAGTAAAGCAGATCTTTTGGGAGAGTATTCAATAATCTTTCATGGAGTTCTACACAGGAATCCATTCTCTAAATAAAAGTAGTTAGAAACAAAAGCCTAAAAATATCTTACCCAATTAAAATCAGCGAATGTATTTCTTATGTGTCGAGCAATGCGTTTCGTAACCAGTTCATTAAGAGAATGCCGACGAAATTCATCAAAATGATGCTTTGACTGAAAAAATATAAATTGAGAAAATAAACAAAAAATTGCCTCTTGTGAACGGACAGAATCCTCATGTTTAACGATTTGAAGAAATTTTCGCATCTTTCGAAGGGGCTTATTAACAGTAAGGTTCCAGATTACTGTCGCAGACCTAGTGAGACGAGAAATTCAAAATTAGACAAGTTATTACGGAATAGGGTTTGAAATTTCAACATCTTCTGCCTCCGGAATAGGATCAGATCTACAAAAATTGAAGAGCCGAGTACCTTCACGGGAAGGAGGGCTGAAATTTTTAATAGAATCATTTTCGTCTCCGACAACGTCTATAGGAGTTGAATCTGGTTCATTCCTGAGTTTAGACTCAACGCAACAAGTGGAAATAGGGTCAAGATGAGATGGTTGACAGTAGGGATGGTCATGATCAACTATCATTGATCGTATTTGTAATGTATATGGATCCATTGTCTGAATGAAAGCATTCAGTGTTAAGTGTTTTATAATAAGTTCAAATAAAACCAATGGAAAATGTGCAAGATAGGCATGCAAATTTTTACACCAATTTATAAAAATACCTTGAAATAACTAATCATGAAGCAATAAAATCAGTGTGAGATTAGCTACGAAAAAAACAATACCGAAGACGTGTAACTTCACTAAATGAAATAAAATAAGAATTTAAGAATCAAACCAGTAAAATAATAAATTTATTGGTAGCAATGTACATAAACTATCCACAATTAAACACACAATTGCAAAGACACACAAAAATCCATTCAGCGACAAACGGATGCAGACAAAATACACACGAGATAGTTATGGTGTTGTAAATGTATATTCACAACTGGAAACCTTTAGTTGTGACTGATTTTACAATGTCGATAAATACTCTAAATTGAACAAAATCAAATATTTAAGTATATGGCTTCGATGATTTTAGGGGTTCTATTTTAAATCTCTTTTAAGAATAACACGTGACCTCATACACGGTTCAGCGCCATACGCAAATTGTTGAAAATGGCTCAAGAGTCAGGCTCGGAAGATATGTTCAGTAAGTGTTAGTTTATTTACCTGTTTATTTTGTTATAGCGAGGCGAAATCCATCTCAACGACAGATCAAACGAAGACAAGCGGAAGATCTCCTTTTGGATGAATTTGAGGATGAAAGCGACGACGACTACGTATTTGAAGGAGATGTTGGTAGGACACCTCTTGGACATTTTAATTCTTTCTGCAGATGAAGCTAGTGATGAATCTGGAAGTGAAAGTGTTGATGATGAATCTTCGGAATCTGATTCAGACGAAAGCGATTCTGATAACTCAGTTGAGATCGTTGGAATTAGTCATAATGTCGAACCTGCTGTTACTGATTCTGCTCCCGACTGCCCTATACCTGTTCCTTCGGAGGCTTATCCTGTGTCTGCTAAAAATTATATGTCATTTAAGCCTAAACTACCTCCAAGAATTTGTATGGTCTGTTTGGGTGATGAAAGCAATGCTTCTGACGAACTAATTGAGTGTGATGCTTGCAAAGTTGTTGTTCACGAAGAATGCCACAAGGTGTATGACAATGTCTTCCTCTCTAGTAGTGCAAGCTCTTCTGAAACCGATCCCTGGTTTTGTGAACCCTGTTTAGCTGGTGTTGAGAATCCAGTGTGTGAACTTTGTCCGAACTTGGATGGAGTATTTAAAAGTACCGATAATAACCGTTGGGTTCATATTCTCTGTGCTCTCTATACTCGTGGTGTAAAATTTGATTACCTGGATAGTCTCCAAGATGTAACCCTCACGGAACTCCCCTATCAACAATGGTCATCTAAAGAATGTTCTCTTTGCCAAGATAAATTCTTTGCTTGGACGGGCGTTTGTATTGATTGTGACGCTGGTCTTTGTAAAAGCCACTTCCACGCTACATGTGCTCAACGTGAGGGCCTCATTTCTGAACCATTATTGGAAGATGTAAGTTGCTCTTTTAATTTAATTCTTGGATATACGTGTGAGCAGATATTGATAATTCAATTCCCTGTATCCCTCACCTATGTGTTGATGTTAAAATTGTTTTTGCTCAATTAATCAAGGGGAAGTGCCGAAAGACTTTTAAGCGAACTGTTAATAGGTATTGACTTTCATAGATGGAAGACATCTTGGTCTTGATGTGATGAGAAATTCACATTCTGCCTCCTCTCTGGTTTTCCAAAAGTTAATCAGTGCCGTTGGCTACCCTCATCACTGGATATACTCTAATGAGCAGTGGAACTTTTGACCTCTAATTTTTCCGATGTGCAATTTGATCACTACGTCATCAGCGTGCGATGTATTTGTCATTAATTGCCTGTGTAGCCTTGTCTTGAGGTGAATTTTTTCGTCTTCTAAAGCGATTATTAGTATATATGGGAAATAAAAATATACCATTGTTAATCATGATGAGCGGCTAAACAAAATAGCAAGATCAGAGTTTTTGTCGGTAAAGTTTAAGCCGAGAATGAAATCCTGACTGCATCTTAATTCTGAAATCGCCAGGTTGTCTGCATTTCCTTTTCGTTATATCTCGAATTATTCCTTACTATCACTACACTGACATTTCGGGTGGTGTGTTTTCATATGATTACGCAACCATCCTCTATTCTCATAAATCTTGGGACATCCATCTACTGGGTAAGCAAGTGTTGGGTTTGTGGAATGTTTGTGTTTTGATGATGGTCTGTCCACCGGTCTTTGCATTTTTAGCACTGGCATCCAACGTTCATAGATAATATTTCACTTTATCTTTCATCTTTTCTTTGTGATGAGTGCTCTAGTAATCGTGGGTTAGATTTCCTATAAAGGTTTCTGCATCCAAATCTCATTCACATCAGCATTGATTTGCCCAGGTCAGCTGTTTATGAGAAACTTTGAATTTTCCCTATTTTGGTAATGGAGAATTCAATGCAAGATTGGCGATTTCATTGCTTTCTATCTGCAGACATGGTCTTGGTTAAGACTGCGCTTCCGCAGTTGTGTAACGAGGTTTCTCAGGGGAACATTTTCTGTTAGCACTCTAATGCCTATGTCGTATGCTCTGCGGACCCGACATCATCCACCGACCCGTGCTCCGAAAAGCCTTTAATTTGTTATCGTCCATCTTGTGGTAGACACTATTGGACAGTTTTGCTCGAGTTTCAATCGAAAGTACTTCCCGTCTTAGAACTGGTCTGATCATCATCAGCTCCCTTTGGGCCTTTAGCTATATATATATATATATATATATATATGAATGGGAACTCACTTGATGAGTCATGTGTTTATCTCATTTGCAAGTGCGGCGGTTCTAGATCTGAACTTAAGTACATCTCTCACCCTGCAGAACTCAAGTCTGACTTTTAAATCCCCACGGGTTGGATAGAATTTCTCTAATACAAGTTGGAATGCTATGTTAAAGAGCACATGACCCTTTTCTGATACTTGTCTGACGCCTTTCTCCATAACAAATTTCCCTTGACTCCTTTGAGACATTTTGGAGTTGTCTAAAGCATTTGACTATGTTCCAATCAGCTCCAGCTTACACAGTCTTAATATAATCGTAGGGCTGGGTAGTGAATCAGAGGCTTTTCTTAAGTCAATAAAGATAAGTGCTACTCCACAATGTCATTTGAAAACTTCCTGTATTACTCTTTTTACAACAAGGATCACCTGTTCTGCAGACATTCCAGAACGAAATGCATGATGCGTATTTGATAGTCATTTACTTGTAAGCAAAATAGCCACTTCATAATCTGTCGACAGTAGGAATTTTCTAGTTTCTGTAGTTAATTGGGTCCGTTCTCACTCCTTCACCCTTATAAATATTGATTACTTCAGCATTCATCCATGATTGGGGTGTAGAGATTCTGCTGTCAGCAATCGTGAAAGAATTTCTGTGAGTGGGTATTTAGTGATAAATTTAGATCGTAAACCATCAGCTCCAGGACTTCGAAGTTTTAAATTTCCTTTTTGCTCTTTTTCTAGTGCCTCTAGTGTCAGGTTAGCAACTTTAGGCAGTTCTGTAATGTTTCGAATTGTACTGGCCGATAAATGAATAATTTGGCGTAATGTTCAGCCAGAGTGCTGGTACCAACGACAGGCTTATTTCGATTCGAATTATGCTATGTTCAAGAGACTGTCCGGCAGAACTTTGCTGATTAAGTTGAAGGATTTTTAAGGTTCAGTAATAGTCAATAATCCTTGAAATTTGGTCATATTTTCTTCTAAGAATATCTTTTTTTTGCATTAGAAATAACCAAGGTCTTCTTATTACTACGTCTTATTGACGGCATATGATTCAGAGTATTGGTCAGTTGACCGGTTTTGTAGCTCTTTTTTCTACATTAATTTAACACACAAATTTACTTTAACCATTTCATATTATGACTTTATTTTCCCACTCCTAGAATGATATTTCTGACATAATTTATCAGCAGTCTTGGTGACAGCATTTATGATATCATTATATTCCAGTGGTCGACTTTTCAAGCATTTCCTGGTATTGACATTTGTGCATTGGTTTAAGGTCAATTTCGTAATTGTGTTTCCAAATTCTTGTCTGATTTACATGTTTGTGCAAGTTTTCCATCTGATTCTCGGAAAGCTCGTATATCGAGAATTGGGACTACTTTTCCGTAAACCATGCTAGAAATCAAGCACTACACCTTGGCCTGTTTTTTTAACTGAAGTTCGGTTTTAGTAAATAGTCCAATATAAGTTAAAAAGAGGGGACCGTAAGGAGGTTGAAGGTAAAAGTATCAATCAGTCTTCAGTTGTTTATTAGATTTAGGTTGTAGTACA
Source organism: Hymenolepis diminuta (assembly GCA_900708905.1). Taxonomy (NCBI): domain Eukaryota; kingdom Metazoa; phylum Platyhelminthes; class Cestoda; order Cyclophyllidea; family Hymenolepididae; genus Hymenolepis; species Hymenolepis diminuta. The sequence continues at coordinate 206,861 of CAADRB010000007.1, forward strand.
TTTACTTGGTGGTCCGTTCATCACCTTACGTTCAAAAATTCAGATTTCATGCTTCATTCTTTGGATTAATGAGAAAATTCTTCACGATATCTAGTGTTAATTTATCGATTGGGTGATGATGATCAGTTTTACCACTTTTCATTTTATCCCCTGGATCGGGAAACCGAATTAGTATACGATCAGATTAACGAAAGCGTTTTTGATATGGCGTTGGTCTTGATTCATTAATTTGACGTTATTTGGTTTTTTCATGCTTTATAGAGTGCTGTGGATCCTTACTTCGCTCACTGCAAGCAGCACACTGAAAAGGAGGTCATTAAAGCACGTCGTCGAAACTACCTCTCGGCATTCAACCGATGCCAAATGATGCGTCAAATGATGCTTGAGGAGAAGCAGAAGAAGGATCCCTACGCGATAGATTTGGTAGAAGACTTCACCGCCGTTCCCTCGTCGTCCTCGAATGAAGTGAAGAGCCGATTTGACCTTCTGGATGGTCGACTAAAGAGGAAGTTAGAGTACTTCCGTGATCTCTACAACAAATCCCTCAGAAATCGGGAGAAGCCCTACAGTAAGTTGCTCGCTCTCATATTTTAGAAAATGGTGTTAACATAAAAGGATTGTTGGATGTCATTATAGGAGGGTGATTTCGCGTTCCCAGCTGTTGATTGAATGTTAAAGAGTTTGTAGCCTGCTGTTATAAGCCGATTGGTTAAATTGATTTTGCTACCTCCACAGAGCTGTGTTGAGATGAGATGGATATTGTTAGTTAAGGTCGGAGGTTTTGAATAAAGATGTTCTTTCCTAGTTCTTTTCTTTTCAACGTCTTCATTGTATGATTGGGGTTGTGAGAATTTTAACGTGATTTGAGTTTGTCTGATCTCATATGTTTCCAGTAAGTGGACATTTTTGGATATTGAAATACTGGAAATTGCTAAGCCATTGTGTGGAAGTTCGAAATCTCGATATACAAATTGTTTGTAGATAGTGGATACTAAGTGCTTAAAGTGGTAGATACAAGGTCTGCAGCCTTATCAGGAATCCTCCACTTCAGATTTAACCACTAATCTGATATTCTCATTATGACCTCGATTAGCAGTTGATAATCCACAATTTTTTTTCTCACTTTCGATGTTGAAATTTAAATAAAGCCTATCCAGTGTGCTGATGCAATAATTTAGTTGTGTTATAAGGAAGTTTCGTTTTAAATTGGTATCAAGTGTACTGAAGGTCAGGGGTATTATTAGGCTCCAAGCGTGTTAGGTTCCAATCTTGCCTGATCAAAATAAACGGACCAATGGGCAAGCTGAATTAAAAGCTCAATCTGACCATTGAATAGATCGGGCGTTACCGTTGTCTTGACAGTGTGAGTGGAAATGCAGATATTTTATCTGGACAGCGTCCCTTTAAATGAAGAAAAAGGAGAATAGATAATGTCGGCATAGGTGGTCATTCTTTTTAGTAATCGGTCACTATCGCTCATAGTGTAGTTGGGAGATATGATTCAAACTGCCACCGGTTCTCATCCTTGGTACTATTTATGCTTTCGGGTCCTTATTTCCATCTTTCATACATCTTACAGACTGTGGCCTTTCATTTTTACTTGCCTTATCTATGGGATGTGTCTTAATGAGGATCTATTTAGATCTTCTTACAGTACCATAACTCTTCTTATTTTCTTACTGGCTACGTAACGGATATTTATATCTCTCAGATTCGGAAGGTTTTTACTCTTTATGAACTATACTTTTGATATTACTTTATTAGTTCTGATAACTTCCAACATTGGAATTTCCTATTGATGAAGGCTTAATCTGGAAGATGTCATTAATCATTTCGACTTTGTATATTCATATATCCAAATTTTAGATTGGTTAGAGCCTGACTCATTTTAAGCATTCTCAAACTTTTCAGCCCTTCTGTCAAATTAACAAAGAACTTCCAGCTCTTTATCAAATCGCGTTTGACAAATATAATTGCATTCATTCTATTGCAAGGGACGTGAGGTTAGCATAATTTCGAGTCTGGCTCTAAATCACCCAGGTAGGTATATCATCTAGCATCTAAAAATTCTGGGAATGATCATATGTAATTTGTTTGGTTCATTCGTTCATCCTCAATTTGCCTGATTTTGGTGGAAATTATAAACCTTGAAGCATGCTTATGTACTTTGCGGTCTTTGGAGCGGTTGATTGTTAATTCATTTGAGCCCCTGATACTGTTCGATGGTTTTTGTTTTGCAATTTCTATCGCATGGCTAACTAAAACATCCTGACTCAAACCTTAAGTTGTATTTCTAATGAAATCATCAATTTACAAGAAGGCGTCCATGTGCTAACATACCGCTGTTTAAATCATGAGGCCAAAGTTTATCAGTACAGTATAGTACGTTTCTTATTTCCAGCGCGACCTACTAAGGTGCCCTTTTATATGGAGAACTCTCCCTTGGCCATGCGTGCTTTTGTGGGCAAATCCTTGGCACTTAATCTACCCCTTCAACTAACCGGAAGTTCAGCTCTTACAGAAGCGACTAAGACTCTTGCCCCTGGTTGTCCTATCTTCTGTTCTGACTTTGTCAACTATGTCCTGGGTAAGCCTTTATTATTGATCTCTTACTGATATTTTGTAAGTAGGAACTAATATTTTTTTATGTTTAGATCGGGAAAAGAAAATCGATGAGTTCTCGAAGTGCTTAACCGATCTTGAAAAAACTAGGACGGCACTGCAAGTATCGGAAACTAAAGTTTCATCTACTTATAATGCTGTAGGTCTACCTTGGGCTGAATTATTTTCTCGCCTGATATTTTTTCCTAGGTATCATTCAACTCTTCTATTTTGTTCTTAAATAGCTTTCTGCTAAACTAGCGGATATAAATGCCAAGAGAGATCATCTGCGGGATAATACTCGGTCTGTATTGAACCACCTGGCGAGTCTACTGCCTGTAAGTTTTGATGGCTATCAATTGCCCCTGTTTTTTTACGTTAGATTTAAAATATTGACATAACCTAGACAACCTATTACAGAATTAATAATCGTTCTGAGGGCGAAAAAGAAATAAATTTTTTTCAAAAGATAAGATCAAGAGTTAAGTAGGACCACAGGCGTTTTGGGCACATGTAAGGAATGAGGGATAAAGAGAGAAGTGAGAACAAATGGGAATCGTAAGAGTAAGGAAAAGCGTCAACATGAAGTGTAAATGGGATTGTAATAAAGAGGTCAAATTACGTTACTCTGAATGGAGCTGACTCTTTTACGTTCCTTGTTGGTCTGATGAACGAACGGTAAAAAATCACTTTCTGACAGTTAGATCATCGCTGGCAAATGTGGTCAATAAAATATTAAAATTTCGTGTTTTCCCTACATTCATATCAATTATCAGTCTGTGCGTTACGTTGGTCATTGTTAAACAGTGAGGCGGTCAGATTCTATTTATTTATCATCCAAACTCATTTTCCTTCCCATATTCTCATGGTTTGAGTGGGTTGCTTTAATTCATATAATAAAAACTTTTCTTATGTGAATTTTAGGGTTTAAAGGCAACTGGTGAACTAGCAGCCTTCGTGACCCCTCCAAAGGTCAACGTAACAGCAGATATTCATAACTCTGGTGAAATATCTGCTGATTCTCATCCCGGTGGTGCTGGTGATGCAGCTCCCACTACCTCCTCAACGACAAAAACATCCCGTGTTAGAAAGGTCCGTTCCTCAGCCGTTAATGCAAACGCTGCCGTCTTGGCGGCAAGCAAATCCTCACGTCAATCGCGTAAACGACCGCGAAAGGATCAACCTGGTGCCGGCGGTACTTCGGCGAGCAAACGCCCCAAACAGACAAGCGCAGGTGACTCGGATGTGATCATCCTCTCTGAGGAGGATAATTTCCGGCATGTAGCCCCTACTGAAGAAGCAACAGTTATCCATGTTGAAAAGATTCTTCATCAGTAAGTTCCTGCCACAAAACATTCTCATTTGATCTGATCTTTCCTTTACAAAACCTTGTAATTGGATATGCATAGAATACAGAAAGGCGGATCGAGATGTTTCATTGATAAAGATTATTAAAATTTAGGGATTTTTTTAGAGTATCTTTTTTACTGTAATTAGTGGTTATTCTGCAGATAGCTTCTTTGAAGCATTTAGAGTAAAAGTTGCTCCTGGATAGTCTTTCGGGTATAAATAATTGCATTCATGTATTTCCTCATAATTTCTCATTGTTTGTTTAAAAAAATTATTTAAAGCTCTGTCGTAAATGCGGAATTTGGACCAAGAAACAGCTGAGGCTTAGTGACTTCAATGATATAATCTCGGCAGTGTCTGTGTTGTATTTATTGTTTTCGTCTTTACTTTTTAGGTCCAAGTTACTTGGATCACTCCGAGTTCGATTTCTATCGTGAGCAGGATGTTTAATTGCACTGGTTGTCTGGTTAATAATGAGGGTAGTAGAATTCAAGTCTTTCACGAGGAAGGCTCTATATTGCCACCTGCTCAAGCTGAGCGTTAGATACGCTTTCCTAAATGGGCTTGGAAGTATTATTACCAACCTATTGTCTAACAAGAATTATATCATTAGTGCATATCTAGAATGTGAAAGCAATATTTTTGAAATTATAACAGTTGTACAAAGTGTATGGTGTTGTTTTTAAGAAACCAATTGTTAATTTCAAAATTCCCTGAAGAAGAGTATTTCAAACACATCATGAGTAGAAAGATGGTTATCTGAAACCTCTTAGGTTGACTAACCCACATTTAGCCATTCTATTGGTCAGTATTGACAACTTGGTTATTACAATCACTGATAGTTCTAACCATCGACTTTTATTACAGATGTAGCATATGTGGCAAGCAACGTGACCAGCACTTGTTGGCAATCTGTGACACTTGTAAAAAAGCCTTTCACATTGCCTGTCTTGACCCTCCTCTCATCCGAGTACCCAAACCCAGCAAACTCTTCGCTTGGTGAGTTACCTCCATTGAAATAAAGGTCTGCCTATTCCTTGCATCATAATTAAGGTTCCCTTCTTTCCCCCATAAAGGCAATGCAGCGCTTGTACTCTAGCAGTAGTCACTCCCCATGAAACGGTAACTGTAGATATTAATGCTCCCAGACAATTACGCAGAAGCAATACTATGGCAGCTAATCCATCATCTCAAGCTTCCTCTCGTACGACACCCTTGAAAAACTCGTTGTCGTCAACACAAGGTACCACTTCGTTACCAATTACCATAAATCTCTCCACCCCTTCCCCTGCTAAATCTCATGGGAGTTCAGGGGTCAAACGACGTTCAACTAATGCGTCAACAACTGCAACACGACGTAGGGGTGCAACTCGTGGCGGTAGGTCAGGTGGACGTCCGAAAGTTGTCAAAGCTGAAGCCTACGATCCAGTGGAACAATCACAGGAAGTTATCCCATCAGAAGCTTATCCTGTCACAGAGGTGAAGCCTGGTCCAGGTGGACCTATCTCCATCGCGTCTGTTGGCTATGAAGATGCAGAGGAACATGAGATTGAAAGCTATGGAGAGAGCGAGCATGAATCAGAGGTGAGGGTTTAGTGTTTGAATTTATTGAAGCATCGTGCCTGAGTTAATCGGAGTAAAGTAAAGAAAGCAATGAATACAATTTAGTGAAAGCTTTTACTGAGTAACTATTAATAGAAGTGGATATTATCAGAGAAAGAAGGCCAGTGGGGCTGCGAATCGCAACTTAAAAGGTATTAACAGGCATGATTTTGAATGAATCATGAATGGATGAATGGGTAGTAGACGATCTAGTCAGATCAGACTGATTCATCAGCTAGCAATGTTTAGGAGGTCTAACAGCTGGGTATCAGATTTTGCTCCTAGCTTCACTCTTCTACCAATTTTTACTACCACAGCGGAACAGTGAAGAGGTAATTGCAACCAGCAAGGTTTATTGATAGCACTCCCCGAGAAGAGAGATGAAACCAGGAGAGATAAAGTGGTTTGTAAGTGCTGATGGATTGAATGGAAGGCAGATGCAGGGAACACAGCGAATGTTGTGTGGCTTCACAGAGAGGGTGTATATACTTTAGGACTAGGGATAATCTAGTTGGATAGACGATTTCAGATGGTGGATCATTTAGGTCAAACTGATTTAGCGACTTATATTTGTGCAACTCAGGTTACTTGGTCAAGGGTCTTGAGGACACAGTTTGTTGAGCGGAATAGTCTAACTGATTCTCATTTGGGGGTATTTGTAAGTATTTACTATGAAAATGCTAGTTGAAATTGATTTTGGAAATCTAAATCAAGATTTTAAATCGGAAAAAGTTCGATAAACTTGATCACTGTATTAGGGTCAGTTAAGGCTAACTTAAATCCACGGGCACATCGGCGTTTCACATTATGAGATGAAGATGGTAAGGTCAAGCAGACTCAAGTGGATGCGTACAGAGAATTAGCTCAGTCGGAAAATTAATGTTGAAAATAATCTTTGAAGAAGTTGATTAAGGTTAAACTGAAATCGGCGTAATAACTGTATTTCCAATTAAATGTGCATTTCCAACTCAGATGAAGCCGTCAAATGTCAAGACCGAGGGAGATGACGATTTGTCTGAAGTGAGAAGCTCAAAAGGTTGGTTTATCTCCTCTTAGTTAATACTTTATGGTGGTAGTCTGATCGTATGTGTGAATGTATGTGGATGCGTTCTTTTTCCTTTTTTCTCTGTGAAATTAGTTAAGTTCGTTAGAATAAAAGGCCATGAGAGTCCGAATCAGAGCTTTACTGAGCAGGAACAGCAGCCTCCGCAGCACTACGTCATCTGTGCATCTCAGGAGACTACACCTAAAGTATGTTACACTTATTGCTTCCTTCCTAAGCTTTTCTATTTACTACTGTATTCCCTCTTTTTCTACTTCTATTAGAAGTCACCTTCATCGGGCAATTTTAAAATCAAGATCAAAAAGTCGACCAATTCCTAAGGATGGATTTTTTAACCCTCCCCTCCTTACTGTGTACTTCTATCTAACCCGTTGAAATCATTTGACGTTATTTCCTGTATTGTGTTACGTATTATGTTTGCATTCCATTGATCTATGAATACTAAATTTGTGTATTCAAAAGGCGGATATTTGTTCATATTTTTTTACTTTTCTACTTGACTGGACAAAGTTTAACTGAGGACTCGTTCGTATCTTGTGTGAATTGCAATTGCAATGCAGATATAGTAGATATGAGTTATAAGTGATGGGAGGTATATTGCCTTTATTGGAGATTTGGTAAACGTGAAATTTGACAATTTCAGTTCTAATAAGAGGAAAATAATGAATCAAAGTCTTTTTAGCATGACTGTTCTCATCATTAGGCCGATTTTTTTCAGTTGCATACGTCTTGGTGGACCGGGTTGTTTTCTTGGAATGTCTGTTCTCTCGCCCTTTAGTTTTTCGTAGAACTTCTTGTTGATAGAAACTTCCCTCTTCACCATTTGGAAAACTTCCTGAATTTTTATCATTTTACTGGAATCAATCTGCTAATATGCAACCATTTTCAGCGTCATGTTGGAAATCGCTGATTTGTTGGTAGAGTGAATCTGTCAATGAAATAGTCTGAGAAGATTGGACTTGACTGCACTGAAGGGGCATTTTATCCATCAGTGTCTCAATTACTTTTGCTTTCTGTGGGGAAGAGCTTTCATTCGTTCAAGGGGTGTGGACAACTTTGGATTGCTTGAAGATTGCGTAGTTGTCATTTTTGTGGCATGTTTCTACAAGCTCGTAGATGACAGCATTAGCACATTTTCAGTTGATCACTTTTCTAAAGGTGGACTCTTCTATGGTGTAGTATATCTATGAATATTATATTATATCTCATGACGTGTATATAAGCTCATCAAATAACTGTCGGTGCGTTATTACCTTTAAATAACACATTTTTACTGTTAGTTATTAAGTGATGGACTAATAAAGGGCAGGTGTGGTTTTGAAACATTCCTTGCTTTTCTTCTCCCGGCTTGTATAATACATGCACTATTCATCACGCTGCAATTGCGTATTATGATGGGGAATCCAAAGAAAAAATTGAGCCAGTGTCTTCAAAGATTCCCAATAGATGTGAGTATGCTGTCACTGATCATGTTTCAGTTCACATTATTAACTTTAGGCAATGCAATTTTCGTCCATCTCCACTGACGTAAGTATCTCAGAGTCCAAAGTGAAGCCATCTCGAAACTTTGGTGAAATAGAAGAAATCAGCGGTCAGATGGAATACATATACTTTGTGGTGAGACCTTGTCCTCCATTCAAGATTTGCTTTTTTATCCGAGGGTTAATAGTGATGAAATTAGACGTCGAAGGATCAACCTCATCAAGCTCCCCTAAATTATTTTCGGATAATGCTTGTGTATTTGAAGTTACTGAATTCTTCCTCTACGATCACAGCTCACTTTTCCTCTACCTTGTGATTACCCAGCTATTTTGTAGATTTTATACATTCGGTGTTGACCCTTGTTTTTCAAACTTCCTCCCCTCTCTCCAGTTTCCATCGTGGTTATAAAATGTTATAATTCTCATTTAGTACTGTGTTTGCTTATTTCTAGTTTGTTTGAAAGGTACGCCCTTCATTGTTTAAGAAATTTAGAAATAATAATATCGGTTAAACAAAGGCTGCCAAATAGATTACTGCACTTGATTACACTTTGTGAATGGAGGCTGATATGTATGTTTTCATAGATTATTGAATGATAGAGCGGTTAATTGTCATGTCATGTTTTGTTTAATTTTTTTAAAATGCTCAACTTTCTCATTTGACCTTGATGATGAATTTGAGCGTAAACATTTCGGTTTCAAACTATGAAGTCATATCTGAACAATGTAACTGTATCAGAATATTCTGTGTGTAAATTGGTACTTGTATATGTATATATAAGCTCGGAAATACTGACTGATCGACTCGTTAACCAATTGTATTGCATAAATGGTATTTCAATTCTTAACATGAACTTAAATAAAAATGATCGATAAATGTTTTCCTCTTTTAAAATACAACGAAACTATCTGTTTCACATTGCTAGTGGTGATATATGGTTGTAACATATTGAGAAGTACGTATTAGAGATCAGAAGAGACCAGAGAAAACAAGTTCTAATCTGTTTGTGTCAGTTGAAACTTCATGTAGACAAACATGGTGACGATGAAGTCAAACACGCCCAAGTAGGTGTAATTGAAAGAGAGCTTAGAGTTTATAATGTGATTAATGTTAACGCTCGTGAAATAAGCCTTATCGGTTAGTTACAATGCTAGACTGATTTCAAATCCTGATTCATGTCTATATTCATAAAAGCTCATTGTGGTTAACCATATTAAAAATAATTTAATTACCGAAATTCCTCCTTAATCCCATTGCTTATTTCAGACCTTCATGTCCGAGAATCCACATATTAAACTAAAAATGGTGATGTTTTAATGTTTTACCTCACAAAAAGTATTTTCTCTAAGGGTCTAGTTGGATATGGTTTCATAGAAGATAATACGAGTTCGGCCTCTCCCTCTCTCCTTAGTAAAAGCAACTTCGAAAATCACATATCCATTCATTTAAATGATCTCTTTGACTGAATGGAACAAACACTTGGCCAACAATTGTCCGCTAATTCAAGGAGCTGTCTTTCCTTACCCTCTCATCACACATTCGCCCAATTATAACAATATTGTGATTAAAAGTAATCAGCAGGATAATTCTTTATTGAAATAATAGAAGATGATGACAAGTTAACTTGGCAGTAGCAAGATGAATTGGAATTTGCGGAAGAAAATATCGCAGTGCAAGTCTTCGCAAATGGAGATGAACAGTTGGAAAGAGATTTAGTCCAATTTAATAGGGGGACACCATCCTGACCTTCCACATATGCTGAGAAATGTCACTGACATCAACACCAGAATTGTGAGAAGAACAACACAAATCCAAGTGAGGATCTTCAGCCATCTCTCCATCTTTCGAGGGCGCAGAACTATAACGCCCAAGAGGAACCCTACAGCCAAATGAATAATTTTCATCAGTAGTATCTCAATGTATTTCAATGTGGGAATATTGGTAAAATTGATAAATTTGTGTTTGCTAGAGTTATTGCTAGTGGCACCTAGCTGCATCAGGTTATCTTTAGAGACGAAGTTATTGTGGTTGCATAATCAACCCTTTTATTTATTCAGTAAGATCTGAACGCCACAGATTTGAGCTCATCCTTGGGACCTAATAATAAAATATAAACTCTGAACCAGTTGATGTGACCTTGTGAACTAAATCTATTCACTAAAAATTGGTCAACACAATGTAATACCCAAATTAGGCAAGAATCATTGTTCTTCAACTCCATCATATTAACAGGAACACACATTCCATCTTCATTTCAACCACTGGGAGATTAGTTGCTACTTCACATGTTCTGATGTGTTCTCATGATAAATAAATGTAACATCGATTCAAATGCCCTGAGTAATAACTGCCTCTATTTTACCGTAGAAGTGTTTATAGTTTCCAATTCACGAAATCTAGAGTCCAGTTGTATTTTCATTTTGGATATACATCTTCTTTCAAATCCCACCTTTATAACGACCCCTGAGAGGAAATGGACTCAACCATTGAGCGAACTATTTCCAGTTCTTTTTCAAAATGTACACTCTTAATTGCCCTTCCCATTTTCGACTTTAATTAACACGCGAACACTCTGATTGCACACTATTGTTTGTGAATATTGAAAGTGAAACTAACTGAACTTACCAATAACGAATCCTCCAATGTAACTTGCGACGCTGATATGAAGTGGATTTTCACTAATTAATTTGTCATAGATAATCAAAGTCCCGTCACCAATTACTGAAAAAGGATAAAACTTCAGTTGCAGTGTTAATAATTATAAATATATGGTATTATGAAATGTCCTCCATACTTTTCCCTCTTTGTACGAAATTTTGTATTCACTCTGACTTACCTCATATTTGCATCACTGATTAAATGTCAACTTTCATTCCTGGACATCGTCGATGTCGGAGGAGGGGGGCGGGGGAGGGATACTTTTGTATAATTTCAATATATTATATGTAAACTGTAAATTTGTATGAAGGAGTTGAGTAAAAATTATTGAAAGTTCAGAGACCGATTACACCGGCGTCAAAGTGAGCACTCTTCACTCTACCTATGCTCAATCATCTTCTCATTTCATTTGGAACGACTCTTTTCAAGTTGAGTTTACATTCGTGAGCAGGTCTATTCAGAGAAAGGTGGTGTTTAGAAGACTGTGGAGGCATGTTATAA
>CAADRB010000007.1:232145-244953 GCA_900708905.1 Hymenolepis diminuta
TTTGAATGCGTTCATTGAAAATTGGTATTCCCTGATCATCTGACTCCATAATTCGGTTGTAATGACTAGTCAGATTGGTTAATAGCACTGTGCGGTGTCGCGTCAAGCTTTCTTTACTTCCAACCAACATCCCTCTGTGCACCTCCACCTTGTGGCCTCCTATTAACACAAGACCAAACATTGTTTCGATTCCAATTTCATTGAACATGGTGCCTCATTGGTAAATAGTCCAGTGACGCACGAAATTTGAAGATTCCTTTCCTCAAAGGTAAATGGGTATTCGGTAACTGCTATAGCGTGACCAACTAGGAGTCCTGATAGTAATCTAGTAATCGCGAAGTCAACAAGCTAGAAAACTCGGCAATATAGCAACTTTACACAGAAGCTAATAACTCACGGCTGATCACAAGACACGTTATAGTCAACACGTGTGTATTCACGAAACTCGCTCTCAATCGGTATCGGCTTGAACAAATAGGCATAATTATCAGGTGTCTTTTATCGGTGGGGAAATGAAGAAGAAGATCACATTTTTATTCATAGAGGAAATATTGGGAGCGGGGGAAAATGATCATCATTTCTTCTAACAAAAACAATACTTTCCCCAAAATAATTCTTATATGTAGGATTCTTCATTTTCCGCCTTTCAAGCTTTCACTTACATTATGACTATAAATGGCACATAATATGAATCGATCTGTTGATAGGAAAACGTGGGTCGTATGGTCGGGTTGTGATGATGTGGTGTTGTGGTGTTGTCGGGTTGCATTTGTAACTAGTGCGCTTTCTTAGGGAATCTAGGAGTCGGTTACGGTGTCCTACGGTGAAGGGCAGATCATAACAGTCTATGTTCCATAGGGTTTAGAAATACGAATAGTATCTCACAAAAGTTTCTCCCTCGAGTTTTTGTTGCTGTTGTTCAGTACAATTTGGTTTATTCACAACTTTTGGCTTTCTAATCTGAAACTGTAACTATCTGTTATTTGTGAAAGTAGAGAACATAATATTTGCTGGTATCACCGCAGATACGGTACTTTGGCACGACACTGTTTATTGCCCTATCAATTGAAGACTCTGTTGTGAAAGATTAAGCCCGGTAATAGCGGCGGAAACTGTTAGTAATCGTTTAGGTAACCGCCTTTTCCTTCAGGATTGAAATTCTGAAACATCTTGTTTGACCGATTCTGGAGTGGACCAAATTTCCTCAGATCACCCCCTCACACTAGCAGCTATCTCAGCAAGGCATGTGGCCAAAAACTTGTCATTCCGGATCTTGGACATCGCAGAACCCTTCCGCTGGGTTTTCATCATCGCTGGCATCTCCAAATTTATTATTGGCGTTGATTTCCTTTGTCACTTCGGTCTCCTCCTTGATCCCCGGCAAACTTTCATTCTAGATGTGCCGAATATTCTAGAAATGCACAGAGAGTTATCCTTCAAAACAGTATGACCAACAAAATCATTACTTTGAACGTTTTTAATGAGTTTTAATGACTCGAAATTCACTAATAATTTTTACATAAGTTTCTTACTTTTCCTTTGATAAATGGTTCAATACTCAAATCTGTAATGGTATAATTTTTCTCAGCAATCCAACTTCCAATTGCCTTTATTTCTTCCTCAAAATATCCTTGTTAGAAACACAATATCCAATCGAGTTGACCTGAGAAAATGAATTTGTCGAAGAATCCGGTTATCTTACTTCTACTTACAGCATGAAGTTTTTAAAAAAAGAAATACCAGATAATTGGCGAAAAAACGGGAAGTATCGTCATAGTGATTGATGATGATGGGTTCTGGGCGTTTTTTTGCTATTTATATTACCAGAAAATCAGAGCGTCAGAAGAAAATATCCAGAATGCACCTTGACTGGGAACGCTTTGAACAAATTTGAATTACCTCAAAGGCACTTTTATTGATTGTGTTTTATTGCATTTGATATAAATTTGTGCATTCTTTTCTTTAAAATGTAACAAATAATTGGCAGCAATGTAGCGCAATTTCTCCCTGTATTGAAATTCATTCTTAAGGTATAAAATATAGATTCATTATAAAATTAATTCTTTTCGCCAATTTAACTGCGAGATTTATTTTTGAACCTTTTTATGATAATTTATTAATTAAAAGGGAGTTTATTAAAAGAAGTAAAAATTCATTTTGTCAATTTTTTCTCCAATCAAGAATATGGGGAAATGCAAAATAAAGAAAAGAAAGCGAATATTTCACTTTTAAATCACAAAGTTTTAAAAAATTAAGGTAAGGGAAATTTTTTTACAGATTGCCAAATATGGACAAAATATATAAGTAATGTACATGGGAAAGAAGGTATGAAATAGTTAAAATTATTCCCAATTTGTAATGGGACACAAGTCCTTTCCTTCACTTATAGAATTGAATGCAACAGTGGTTAGTTGTCGAGTCAATAGAATGCGGGCAAATACCTAGGAGAAAACTATTCATCCCCTTCTTCACCTGGTGGATTCGCATAAGCAAGAGGCCCAAGATGAATCCTGCAAAGTGATAGAAAATATTCGTGGATATTCTTTCACCACAAATTAGTGTAAGAGTATTATTATTCCTGAATTAAAAAACCTCGCATAAATGAAATTTTTAGCAACCTATGACACACTTATCAGGTTGGCATGACTCATCAATAGGACAATAAACAATGAAGGTCATGACATGAGCTCACCTAGAAACTCAGAAGTCAAGTCATTAAAGGTAAATTTTGAAAGTAGTAAAGAAAATCACTGATGAAGGTCATCGGATTCAGTGTGAGGCTCTTCAACTAACGGCCTGGAAAAGCAATATCATATATTTTTTGGCTAAGACAAAAAAGGTAATTGTTCCGTATTCCATAGGCCAAATTTTCCAATACTTTCCTATCTTATCTCCGTGTACGCACCAACAAATTTATCAAACGCAGGTATTCGGGTCTATTTTACACCTTAATTACCATGCGCATACCCAGACTCCTAATTTATCTTTAAACTGCTCCAACTACTCCAATCTGGATCCATAAATACCTCACTGTAATCTTAGATCTTACAGTGGAATCTATTATCAGACAGCCAGCTTTTACAATTCCAGTATTGGTCTCCGACTCCTATCAGCTAGCTACTCTGACCCGATTTTCAGCCGGCTCATTTTTTTCTGCTGCGTATTGATCTTTCTGCTCATTGTCTTTATAGGGTGGTGTCTTCTTCTCTATGTTATTATGGTTCCCATGTTGGGGTAACAGGAGCCGGATCGTCACCAAATTTTTGCAGGTAATGTTGCGCAGAAGGCTGAATGTTCACAGGGTCGCCAGTTATAGGAATTGAAAAAACAAGATCCGCGGTCACCAATTTAAGAGTTACCAAATTGTACTAACTAATGAACCAGAACCTGGTTATTGATGTTAAGACTATGGCTAGCAGCTAACTACACCGAACGACACAAAGAGTTGCCTAGGCCAAAGTGTATTGAATAAAGCATAATGAAGAATCAAACGGATAAGAGATAGAGAGCTGAACGGGGGAGGGGGAAGTAGGAGATGAAAAGGAAGCGTAAAAGCAGATAACTGACAAGCATGTGTGTGGAAATGCAATGACAGTTTATGTGAACCACATGAGCAAGGACTCGCATGAGGTATGCGTGCATATGTACTTTTGAATCATATGGAACTGATACAGAAAAATTGATAAATTATAAACTCCATTAAACACGATAAATAGGGGTTCGAGTAATAAGAACATTATTGCGGCCTCGTGAAGGAAGACCAAAGTATTGTCATTGGGAATATAAGTGAAGAATAATTTTCGAAACGCCTCCTTTGCTCGCCTCTGATGAGTCTAGCCTCATGCTGCTTAAATCGGTAATCCTCGAGTCCCTACTCGCAACATCTTTATTTTCCTTGACGAGTAGGATTGAAGAAAACAGAATATTAAAACAAAGATTTAGCAAAGTTACATTCTAAAAGTAAAGCTAGTCTGACCTAGTAGGAAGAAGGCAGAAGCTCTGTAACTTAATGGAATTCACCAATAATTTATCCTCCGATATTATGCGGAATAATAATCGTTGTATTGCCAACTGCTCCATAAAGACCCAGAGCAGAGTCCAAAATTGCCAAAAAATGAATTTAATTTAAATGACCATATATATTTAATTGTGAAAAAAAAATTAATTTTTTTCATTGATTTAAATGGGAAAACCAACTTATTTTAAAGATTATGAATTAGGTTTTATGAATTGTAAGAAATTGTTTTCATTAATTTAATCTTCCAATTCCAAAAAAATTACTTGAAATGAGAAATCATAAAATCAGAGAAAATTTGAATTTCAAAAACATACGTATTTGGATCTTTTTAAATAACATTCTATTGGATTAAAATGGCGTGACCAACCATTCGAATCAAACAACCTGTCACTGACCACACAAACACTCTAAAAATTGTTCTTGCAATTACGCTACGGGTTAAATGATAAAATATTAATTCGGAAACGGGAGAATGTTATAATTAGCCATATCCCCTAAGAAACATTGAAAAATTCAATTAACTCAAAATGCAACTGAACTAAGACTCTGCTGATTCTTTGGTAGGACATCTTCCTCCTTCTGGACTATAAAAATATTCCCCATGTGTATGTATTTTCCTCGTTTCTAAGTCATGAAATGATAGTATCAAAATATAAATGTAATGAAATCTGACTCACAGAAAAGTGTTAAAACAGATATACGTGCTATTCTACTCTTCCAGAAATTGAGCATATTTAAAGGCAAATTCCGTTGAAGAAATTTCCAATCCTAAATAAGGGGAATAATTAGATGTGCATAGCGATCATATAAGATATTTGAAGCAAACTATTTAAAAATTCATTCAAGGATAAATCAAAAGTCAGGTAATTAGTAGGAGACCATCATTTGGGTGTACTGTAGTTCAGATAAACGAAAGACTATTTGTATAATACATCTGAAAGAGACGAATTAGCCAATAGCATAATGAACACGGATACAGTGTCGCGTGCTTAGAAGACCACGCAGATAGAAGATAAACGGCGAGTTATGGTACTACACATTGGTTAATAATATTAAATGTACCAATAAAATGATGAGGAAATGTGCTCCATTTTGGGTGTAGGCTCTGCCACTTGCTTCCGAATGACACAACTAAGGCGGCCAAAATGAACAAAAGGTATATCATTATTTAATAATATTTATTTAGAATTTAGTCTTCAGCGAATCCCCAGACTCCTTATTTTAAAGACATCTTGAGATACACTAACTCGCTGTGCTAAGCAACTCCAATTGTTAAATATCTTAAAATTATATGACAACCCAATCCTTTTAATTAACCAGTCAGTCGGTTAAGTCAGCGAGCCCTGAATATCACAGGTATGAACTCAATTAGTAACTCTCTTTATAGAATTCACGATTCGAAACTAATAAATAATGAAATTTAATTGAGCAAAGATAAAACTTTATAATATTTATAATTGTGGCTTTATTATAATTATAATTTTTTTAGTCAAAATCCTACCACCTTGTTTATTACATCACTAACACTAAGGTCATATAGTCAATTGGCGCATTTATGCTTAATATCAATAAATTGTTACCTGAATTGAATAGATCAAATAGTTTACTCTAATATAAAATTTTATTTAAATGTATGATTTGAAGTCTAATTCTAAAATAATCACCGAACATTCTATTTAAACGACTGAAAGGCAGTCATCTCTCTCATTCATACTGATACAAAAGTTAAAGGGAGATATGAAATGCCTTAGTATGGTTTTAAAATATATAAATGGCATTAAAATATCCCTCACTAACTGAATTTGGCAAATTTTTATTGACGAAAACCGAATACTGTCTAGTTTTCCTATATAGTAAAGTTAAGTAATTCATTTAGGCATATTCATCAGACATCTATATTAATCTGTAAAGCAAGAGGCCTCATGTTCAGCCATTATTTATTTGTTAAGTAGAAAAGCACTTAAAAATAATCAAACCACCGAAAAATTGGATATAGGCAGGTTTATCAACCTCGATATCCAATGAAGAGACACATTCTAGTACGCTGAACACTGGGAATCTAGCTTGCCGTGATACACTTATTTTCATGTCCCATAGCATGGTAGCGAGGAGGACGTTGACTTTCATCTTTGTGTTCTTTAATGCTTTTGGTCCCTTTTCATTCTACATACTCTTATTTAAAAGTCCGGACATCACATTCTTCAAATAGTACGCTTTGTTTGAAATGATCAGACTCTAGTTAAACCAGCTATTGGAAATATTTGTTTGAATTTTTACTGCTCTGTACTGCTCAATTAGCTGTATTTTCATTTCATTCCAAAATGGGCCTTTAGAAGATAATAACCTATGAGGTTGGTATACTCAAGGGACACAAAAAATGACTCATGAATGATGTTTCTATACCGATTCTAATTTAGAGAAATTATTGGTGCTTCTATTTCCTGGATATTTACGACTACTGTATCATATACTGCCCTTTATAGGGTTAATTTTAGTATTTTAATACGAGGAAAAATATACTTTTTATCGCGATAAACCAAATTACTTTTTACAGTAATGTTCATTAAAAGTTAAAGATGAAGTGCTAGAAGAAATACTAAATACTTTCCTCCGCTCCCAATATTTCTTCCATAAATAAAATTGAAATTTCCTTCTTAATTTCCCGCTGATAAAAAGGCACTTGATGATTATATCTATTTGTTTAAGCCAATACCGATTGAATTTCAGCTTCGTTTGTACATTTGTGTTTACCATAAGATGCCTTGTGCTCTGCTTTGCATCATTGGCCGATACCCAACCCCCACAATATAATGGTGTTATAGTTTAATCTTCTCTATAGGATATCGTAACCAACTCTTAGATTCCCAAAGACATTGCACTAGTCGCAAACACGACCCAACAACACTGCAACACAAACTACCCAAACCATCATCTCAACATAAGACGCAGGTTTTCGTATTGATAGGTCGATTTTATATTATGCGCCATTTATAACCGTAATGTAAATAACCTCGTTTAAATAAAAGGGAATTAAAAGAGACAGAAATTAAAAAGTGAAAAATAAAGAATCTTACATTTACGAATTATTCTGGGGAAATTATTAATTTCTTATATGTAACACATGCTAAACGCCAATCTAGAAAAGTGCTAAGAATTATTTGAATATGGTATGAAAATTTGTATCCATGATAGTTTATAGCTTTCCATTTGTTAAAATATCGTTGTCTGTGCCTACCATTGGTACCCCAAAAATTATGACTGAGATAGTCGGTTACATAACATCTTTATTGTTACCGTTGTAATGGATGCTACACAAATAAGCCCTTTAGCTAAACCTTGGTAACCCTCTTAGAGGTCCACATATGTTGCCACCTATAACATGTTTGATCATTAAATATGACCAACACCACGCTGTAGGAATACTGGTCTCTGGTTGGCTGGGATGACCTCTGCATTCACGTCCACACTTGATCGCTACGCCATCGATTACATACTCACACTTACCAGAATTTTCTAGCACACGCTAGATTCTGCCGATTAGTCTTGGTAGCGTCATAAACTCCACGCCATTGTTCGCAGCTCCTAAAATATTCATATAAAAGATTTCATACTTTTATTTTTATTTAAATAATGTTTGATCACATTCAAATGCTATTATGATGGTTAAGATGTTCTTTTTCTATATCGTATAAAGATATAGAAACTAGTAGGAACTAGCCAAACGCTAGAGTTGACCGACGATAAAATAAACGATAACTTCGTTTTTTACAAAGTTAGGATTAATATGCAAAATGTGAATGGAATTAAATGCTATTGAGTGGTTTTGAATATATGGAATTTAAGTCCCTACATGTCACTGTCATGCTTTCATCGGGACTAATGACTCAGATTAGGAAAATAATCACTTATGTTAGATGTTTTTGCATTTTATCACAAATAGATTTTAATTTCATTGAAGAAAAGCCAAAAGTATTAAATCAGGCAAATTTATGTGAGGTCATATATAGTAAACTTCGTCCCGCACTTTGCTTCCGGTGAATTTTAGTCCAGTTAGTATTTTCGTACGCAAAATTTTACTAGAAGCAATACTAGGTAGAATTTCTTAGAACTGCCTAATAGAAAAAATCGCTTGGAAAAGGTGCGTTTATGAATACGCATTGGCGATGTTTTCAGTCATATTGGACCGCGTAAATTATTATTAATATTGAAAGCAACAGTGCAACAAATTGGACATGATAAAGCCAATTTTCATTTGATCACATGTAATTCATGAAAAAGTTAGCTACTTATGTCTTTAAAAAAATATAAATTATGGTTTTGTACCGTGACTTCCCTTTTCTATGATTATAGAGATGTTTTTCCTATCCATGCCAATGGGAATCTGAAGTATATCTCGATCAAATTGCAAACTTCCTGCTAAAGACAACAAATATTTGTCAACGCCCGGCTACTATAAATGATTGACCAGCGATTAGATCTATACTAGTGTCCACAGGCGGTTCAATTGTGTGTATACAAGCTGCACACAGATACCAAAATGGGTGACAATCATCACACCGAGATCTGAATGACGTCTAACGAAGAAAGGTCTTGTACATAAACCTAATTTACTTATCCGTTAACTGAGGCTTCCCACGAAATTATTAGAAAAATATCTATGGTTTTACAATTTTCAGTGAACTATCTGCATATTCAAATGAGTTTTAAAATTTATATGCCAAATAAAAAGCATGTAATGATGTATTTGAGGATTGCTCCAATTCCAATAAAATTTTTGAAGACTGAAGGATCAGGAATTTTTAATTTCAAACAAACATGTTGTAATGAAGTTATGTGGACCGGGGCCGCACTGATTGAATAGATGGGATAATACAGGTCACTCAAGCTGCAAGATCAGTACGCAGGTGGCTGGGAAGCCACCCTAATTTATTGATAGATAGATCAGGTTTAAATGCAAAGAATTTCTTCGTTAGACGTCAGTCGAGTCACGTCATCTATGTCTCGGCGTAGTGATTGTCATCTATTTAGGCGCCTACGTCCAAGCAAACACGCAGATGGACCGCCTGCGAATACTGTAGTCGAAATCTTTCCACCAGTCAATTATTTACAATAGCTAGGTGTTGACAGATATCTGCTGTCTACAGCACATGCTCAATTTATTTTCCTAAACTGGTAATCATACCCAGTGTCTAATATATTTAATAATTACGAAATCGTGAGGAATATTGTTATTAAAAGAAACACACGTATTAACCATTGGATCAATATTTCTTTTTAATAGTTTCTTAATCAAATCTTCATAATCGGTTCGAAACGTTTATTATTGTCATTCTTATTATTTTATTTAGCCTCATATTCTTTGATAATCAGACAAGTGTAAATGCAATTTTGCATATTACATTGACTTAGTTACCTGAATTTACAACAAGGCAGAAAATTCAAGCTCTTAAATGCACGCCTCAAAGTCAGAGATAGAATACATAATTTCAATCAAAATAATAGGAATTCCGTAGTTTTTTGTTAATATTTTCATTATTTATCTTCAAGAGGGCGAATAAAGAGAATCAAGTCCTGAAAAGTGACTTGCTATTAATATAATGATCAGATCCAGGATAGAGAAAGTGTGAGAGCGTGCAATGTGACACATTTACATAATTCAATAAAGAAATAAATGATATGGAAGTGGTAACAGTTCATTTGTGCTAATAATATCATCTTTTGCTCAATGATGGAAAAACCGTACTAATGATTTTTAGAGTTAGCATTATTCAAAATTATTAACAGACTAAATTGAAAGATTATGGGATTTCGATCATAAATTATTCGAATATATATTTTTTAATGTGCGATTTAAAAATATTTGATAACCTTAATCTTTGACAATTTCTCTCGTTAATTTGTCTCTATCCTTATTCATTGTCATTTGTTTAGTATATGTTATTTAATTATTTAAATTGATTCATACAATAATTTCAGTTGAATATGTTTATACAGAGGATGTTTTTTAAAGATTAGTCGTATACGTACAGGAATCAAATTATCAATTTAATATTTATTTGGTTATTCAAAAATTTACAATTTTCCGTTTTGGACTTCCGGGTTATATTTTAACTTTACGCAATCCATTGCCGAAATTGTGCTTCATGAAAAATGTAAGTGAAAATCCAGATACATATTGAAACGTATATATTAACTCTTATTAAATATTATGATTGATATTCAGTACAAAATTTTCATTTTTATTACATTTCACAAATTATAGTTTTGTTGACTCAGATTTCTAGGTCGATTTGACCAATGACGATCAGCTGTTTGTTCTTAACTTGATCACCTGATATATTAGAATGCAAAAAGGGTTTCAGATATACGCAAACTAAGTCGACAATAAGATTTTATACTTATAAGAAACATGAATATAACAGAAACCATTCCGACACTTGTCTGTTCTAGCATAAATGTTTCTGACCCTGAAATTGACAAAGCCTCGAAAATATTTGCTAGCATATGTGAGGTTATATTTCATAGAGGACAAGCAGCAAGTTCACCCACTGTTAATCGGTGTGATGCGCTTTGTGTTCGTTCCAATATTTCTGCAGAGTTCAGTGATAGTTCAGTGGTAAGAACATATTGAGTTTAACTACTAATATTCTCAGGAATTGGAGGAGATTTCTCTTCATACCGAACTTAAACGAATTGGCTATACTGGAAATCCGATAATTATCGAATTTTTACTCCTCCCAACTGCAGAAGTTGAAAGTCATGGATGGTCCTCCGTTGGTAAACATATTCCGGCATTTCTGATCGAGCAATGGATGATTCAGTTTCTCCCCAAAAGGTTATTATCACCCTTTAACTTTGTTTTCTTCTGTTTAAATTATTAAGAAAATAGCTTTATTAATTTGCTTTTTCATTCAGGCTTGTTACCGAGGATATTTCTGATACACCAACTCTATTGAATGATATCACTTCGTATTGTGATTCCTCCCTGGTTAATAAGTTACTTTTTAAATCCGAAAATCAGGCAAATGTTTTAACCTTTGATCCTCTTTGTTGTGTCTGCAGGTTAGTTTGTCATTTTATTTACGTGTAATTCATTATTAATTTTTTCGATATCATTGTATTTTACGCTTCTTCAATTCTAGACTTACAAATATCTGGGGTGCAAACTTATTTTCATCTTGTTGGTTCACTTTAAATACGAATGAATTAAGTATCGAGAGACCTAAGATTGGCAGTAAGGACTTTGGTTTCAAGCTCATCAGAGACCTCTCTGATAATTTTGCAAACTCTGAAGGTGTTCATACTACGACTCGTACCAAATGCCCGAAAAGAAACTATCTCTGCAATAACCCCTGCTCACATATTCATCGAAAGGATACTGCAGGCATCTGTGTTTCCAAATCCCTTAGTAGAATTCTAGCTAGTAGTAGAGAAGTGCTTGATACCATGGTAACCTCTGTTGTGGAGATGCCTCTGATTCCTCCGAGTGATAATTTATTCGATTCCCTTCGGTACCTTCACAATGGTGCTATGAGTCTCCCCTCAAAACGTTGCAATGATGCACTGTTATCCAACCTCTCTGTTGATACTTCCTGTGATGATAATACCACTGAATACAATAAAGTGCCCAAAAGCCCCGTTGTGATCATGTCACAATGGTCGAAATCCACGTCGTCAACATCCTCGTCTTTCTTTGAATCTGCACCTCCCTGCAAGCTGAAGCGCTTACAACAACTTACAGACCAGCAGCAACCTCAATTAAAACCTAACCAGAATCGAGGCACCAAACCCCAAATGGAGGAATGCATTAACCAGTTAACCTCACTGAGTGTGCAACATCAGCACAGATCTGCGAATAAATCACTCGTTGTGCATCTATCGGAATCTATTGCTGATGCAACACCGAATACGGATGTCTCGGAAAAGTGTCACTTTCCACTTATTCGCAAAGCGAAAAATTCAAAAAGTTTCACCGAAGTCTTCTCTGATTCAGTGTCTTTCAATAAAAGAACGGGTCTGCCTCTGCAATCTTCTCCTGTAAGATAAATAGGCTGCATTTCTATTCCCATCCCTATTTTCTCTTACCGAGCTATTTGGTTGTTTCTTTCCAGGTGCCTGCGAAACATAAGAATGCAACTTCCTTTGACTTCGATCCCTCTCTTGTTAATCCGTAAGTACATATCTAATTGTGTGTTTATATTTGCATGTGAATTTTCCATCATTTTAATCTGCTTAGGTCAGGTAAATCGCTGAAGGTCACAGGAGAACCAGTTCGTACTTTTAATAATTTTAAAATATGGTTTCTCTTTTAGCACGGTTTTGACTCATTGGGAACCTTATCGATTTAGAGTAATAATCAATTCAATATTTAACATATGTCTCGCATAGTGCTTAGGTGGAATTTGAAAATTTCGGTTTCGAAACCAAACTTTTCTACATGGTTCCAGTTGTGATGAGGGGTTTTTTGTCTTATAGGTCCTCATAACTTCAAAAATTTTACCCTTTATAATATTCAAATGCTCCAAAGTTCACTATTCGTGATTTAACCTCTGGGTTTCTGGGTGCGTTCATGTCCATGATGCTGGTCACTTTGTTTTATTTGTATCTTCTTACAACTATTAGTTGACAGATGAGACCAAAAAGACGTTTTAAATCTAACAGCCTTCAATAAAGTTCACAGTGAGTGCAAAGCTGTATACCAGTCAGTATGTTCTGTCTTTTAATTAGATACATGTAATAATACTTGACTTGCTCTTTATAAACTGTTACACATTAATATATTCATCATGG
>CAADRB010000007.1:245690-303796 GCA_900708905.1 Hymenolepis diminuta
GATTTAGTTAAGTGACTAATCATGCTATCTCAGTACATATTTATCTCTTCTAAGAGCAAAAACAGCTATATGAACTTATAAAATGTTTTAGTTTTCGTCCGTAATTATCTATATGTGATTTATTACTTATCTAGACTTGATGCTAATGGAAATGGGGCAACCTCTTCATCGAAAACAACGCGTCCAACAACACTGGCGTTGAAGCGTCGACCATCTTCCAAACGAGGTCGAACATTCAGTGCATCTGCTGCCCTCGGTGTTGGAAACAGTGGAAGTGGGATTTCCTTCTCTGGAACTCCTCTTCCGCCGCCTTCTTTCAGTCAACTTCTTATCAACTTTGAGGTGATTTTGGTTCTGATTTACTCTTGTTCGATGTGCTATCTTATTATCTGTTAACGGTACTAGATAATTATGTAATATTTCTTTAATCAGAGGGTCTCTCATAGCTATGATAATTTGAAGTTTATATCATTGCTGAGGATTGGATCAGAAGACTTAAAGTTGTCAGTAGTACCCTTAGTGAAGGGAGAGAATTGTGAAAAGTAATTTAATTGAAGCAGTAAAATGTCATAAAGATAGTTTTAATTTTTTTACCAGTAGAAGAATGGATACTTTTGAAATCGATTTAATGTATAATGTATAAGATTGATTCCATCTTCAAACCGAAGTTTAGTTATGATCTCTAATTAAAAGATAAAATATCTATTCAGACTTTATGGTAGGCTACCTTTCATAAAGTTACAACTCAGACCCCAGGAAGAAGATTATTCGTGCGAACAATACCTTCCATTAAGAAAGTAAATTTATCATTATGGAATTGGATACGTAGTAAACTATTTATTACGTGGTTAGTGAATGATTGCGACGTCATTCGCTTTCGTGGTGTACTTACATATCCAGATGTGAGTGCAGGAAACTAATAGTCAATAATGCTGTGCTCGAGGAGTGAAGTTTACGAATTTCACTCTTATACACCGAAAATATTCGATTCAGCTTCCTAACGCGATCGTTCACGTATTTACTGTTCCCGTTGACTGATTTGATATGACAAAATGAAAGCGAGAAGCAAGGCAAATGGATGTTGGCTCTCATTGTTTGTTTTTTTCTTCTTTGTTATTGCGGTTGCTAATATAGTTTGTGACTGATTCCTAAGATTGGATGTCAACTGTCAACATAAGTCTTGAGGAAGAAGAAATGACATTCTTGTGTTTCAGCTAGTCTTGTCAATAAAGACAAATACAAATAGAAAGAATGTAGGATTTTGAACATTTTTGTCCCCATATTTTTCTCATTAATGCTTCAAAATATTGTAGAAAAGAGTATTAAATTCCATATATTCTAAGTTACAATTAGATTACCAAATTCAGAATTATTTAGAGAGAATACAGTTAATCCAAAACATTTTGTTAAATAAACAAGGGTTTTTATACAGGAATACGAGTATTAGTTGTGTATAGAAGTCAAAACACCCCTGTACTGAAAACAATTTTAGTTTCAAATAGCTCTCAAGCCTCGGGAGCTATCTGCGCCCTCGTCTTAATAGGGATGATGGACAACTTAGAGACAATCTGCGGGAATTGATCATCTCAAGGCAAAACATAAATCCTGTAGCTATGACCTTTACTTTGTAGGCGTCCTAGTAGTTTGTTTTTCATGCAATGCATTTTTTCTTCTCTCCAAAATCTGTCAGGTTATCTCTCATTCTCTGTGTTCTGATAGGCGTGAATAATAGCTAATGTGATATAAATTAAACAAGTAAGCATAAAAAGATTTATCATTAACTTATTTTAATTTTTTTAAGGAATAAAACCTTACTTTGTAAACAAAAGTTAAAAATCTTTCATATCATCCTGTCACCCAATTATAAATAAATTTACAAGGTAATCAGTCAGATGATTTTACAGGAGTTATTTTGCAATATGTGGAATAAAGTACTATGGTGGAAGTTGAAAACTTGGCATCTGTTTATGCAGATTCGTTTAAAAACACAATTTGCATATTTAAAACTTACGGTAAGTAGGTAAGGTTCTGTTTTGAAATCCTTTTCCTCTATAATGTAATTTAAAGCTAGTGAAAATGTGATGCTACTGAAGAGTAGATTATGTATTATAAAATCAGTAGTTTTACTAAGATTAATATCATCGCTTCAAGGTAAAATATTACAATAGTCCAATGGGAGTGAAAGAGGAGCTGAGATAAAAAATTTGTCAAGTCATTAAAAAAATTTTATGTAATTTGAAATCCTCGATTCACCAGATTATCCACGTTTTGCTCGCGGTGTCACGTCTTAGTTTTCCATGAGTTCATGTCTGTGATGTCCAGGAGCCCATTTATTAGTCAAGAATAGGTTGATGTTACTACTAAGACATTTTTAATTTGGCGGAGTTAACTAGATTTCACTCAAGATGAATTCAGTCCTGACTGATTGATTTACTTCAGTTTTGCTGATGTTTATCTGATGGCTTCTTTTTTTGCATGCTCTACAAACTGAGATTAGAGTAAGGCCACCCACTGTCGTATTTTTTCAACTTAAAAGCTTTTTGTAAAAGTGCCTAAAACCAAATCTGGAGTTTTCTCCGATAATAAACGCCTATTTCAATTATTAATTAGTTCCCTAGTCGACGAATTATACCTCTGAACGTAGATCATTAATGATCAAAGCTTATAATCAGCCTTATGGGTTACTATTATGTGAATTAAAAATAATTTTCAGTTGAATTTTTTCTTTTGAGATTTTTAGAGATCTGACTTCAGACTTATTTACTCTCCAAATTGGATGCTTAACCTGCAAGTTGAAATCACATGAATGTCACTTATACGGAATGTCACAAATCCATTCGAGAAAAAATCCGACATTCGTTTTGACGACAACATAACAAGCTCAATGTGTACTTTGTAAGGTTTGTTAGGCAAAGTGCTTTTTGTATGCTATACTTGAAAGCAGTAGTGACTAGACTAACTATGTTTAAAGTTCATTTCGTTACCTAGTTACCATTGTGACATTACTAAGTGTCCACTATAGCTACGATTGCTTAGATGGAGAAGATCTGTGAATCCAACGGTGGTTTATCTATTAGAAACAAACGATCGAATGAATTTTAATTAATAAGGCATTAATGGCTGTCTGGTTAGCCGATAATTGAAACAGTTTTTAAAATCACATATTTAGACATGAGTGTGCAAGACCAGTAATTGATTATCCTATGCACTAGAGATGAAACCTGTGAACTCGATCAGGTGCGACGAAAATATATGAATTGGCTCTCTAACGGAATTACTATGTCATATGGCTCTTTTTGGTCAGAGGTCATAAGGTTATTGTTAGATACTGGTCAGGAAATAGCAGAAAGCAAGTTTCTGACTCAGGCAGGGTTTATGATGCCTTCCTTCTACCCAAGATGGCTATTGGAAAACACTTGTCTTTACTTTTTAGCGTGTATTCAGAATTGATAAAGATTACCAATCACTTCATATGAAGTATCCGATTCTAACGAGCTCTTGATTCAGGATAAAATTCATTATCTTCATTAATGTACATTTGGGATTTATATTTTCTCCATTTTAATGTTTTCGCTCCTCTAGATAATGATCAATATATCTGATTAAATCAAGGCCTCTGTTGAAGATTTTCCCATCACTCATTTCTTAATTTTTTTTATTAATTTAATTTTAATCATGCTTTTCCCTATCTTTCAATTATTTCATTCGATGACGCCAATTTTTATTCTGATGGTATTTCATAAACACCTGACATTCTAATATCTACAAACGTGCTATTCGAGGGTCATACAAAAAAATTTTTCCGAAATAAAATATGTAATGTGTAATGATTATGCTTTTGATTTTTGTTTTATTACCCACGAAAGAGAAACAGGTATCTAATCATGGAAAAATATCTGAACATGGGATTGTAAAATAGTTTAATGAGGGAGGGTCGAATAGAAGTTGAGAATATAGTATTAGGGCATCAAAAGATGAATTTCAGATTACTCAGGTTGTTTTCTTACTTAACTGCGTCATATTCATGTCAAGGTTTAAATTTCAAGATGTTTTTTTGGATTTCTGAGTGAGTTCATGTTCGCAATATTCAGATTTTACTGACCAAGTTGGTTAAATTGAGTGGTGGACATTTCATCTTAGTGGAATTGTACGTTCTTACTGTCGGGAGTAGATTTTGACACTAACTAGGATGTTTTAGCACTACAGAGCTCATCAAAGTTCACTCTAGGTGGCCTCTATTCTTATTTTAGTTCTCCTGATTTATACACTATTGACCGATCCTTCTTATTTATTTCCGAGATTAGTTATCGTATCGTAAATGATCTTTCTTGTCGCCAGGTTAGCACTTATGGGGTTCGAACTCGAGTCATCTGATGTAGCTATTGGTGCTTGTTCTATTATGTGAGATGTCGATAATCAGATATTCCTGCATATGATATTCTTTCTTATTAAGGTAGCAACGGTCTTTGTTTATTTTCTCCTCAAAATATATGAAATGCTCCCTAAACCAAGCACACTTGACTTTGTTTTAATTTCAAATAATTGTAGAATGAAGTAACCCAATTATTCTCTGGGTGTTACGTCAACAGCAACAATAACAACAGCCTGGCTGTTGGAGAGTGTATTTCATTTCCGCGTGCTTTCTATTGGCTCATGCTATGTTCTCTCCCACTAACTTTCCCTTTCTCCTATTGAGAATGTTTCCTCTTCATGATATTAAGTCATCCAGAACGAGCGGGAGAATGAATGATCTGATTTTTGACAGGCTTTCATCGAGCTGTAACAAAACTCGAACTGTAAAACTATTTGTCAAATAGTTTTAGATGCTGGGAGACTCACTTTTGTTTTTGAAACTGTTATTTCATTTAAACCTTTTTATTTTTACGAAAATAGATTTATTTTAACCTAAACTGACGGTGTTATTCTAGGGGATTTATTTATAGTCTTCTAATCGTGGAGAGGTTTAGTTTGCTTTTATTTTCAAGCAAAATTTCCACATACCAAATTTAAGAACGCTTAGCAGGATTTATTTTATGAGCTTTATCTCCTCATGTTTCTTATTACAGTCAAATGCTTCATATACTTGATCTCTAGAGATGATATGCCTTTGATGCTTACGTTTTATGCTCTGTTGACACAAACTATTTCTCAAAATGTAAGAAGCTTTCGTTTCTATTGCCCTTCAGAGACTATCTGTAGTCCTGTTGAGTTTTAAAAATAAGTTCATCTATAAAGAAATGCTATTTTAATTACAATAATCTGCGGTAAGTTAAAAATATACACTTTTGCTACGTGATTCATGATTCATCACCTGGATTACTGAGTAAATACGTGTCCACGATATCCAGCTCTTATTGACCAGTCAGATTTATCACTTCAATTCATTCTTCCCTTCAAGTGCCGAGAAAGCAGGATGATCTTGGCTTGTTTGACTTTAATTTATTACATTTTTACAACCAATTAGAGCAAGTGGGTGGATAATCTGAACTCTGTCGAAAATAAGTCGGGTTGAAAGTTTCATTGGATTCTCGCTGATCCTGTCCTGTTATTTTCCATATTTCTACTTTTGCAGGTGTTCAGATCTTTTAAGTTAACTAAATAGTTGTAATTAGAATATCAGATGGTTTTGGACTGCAATTTATGCTAATGGAGAAAGCAAGTTGCTTTCTTATGTTTTGCTAGAGGCTGATTTTATACCAATCTGATCATATTAAGTGATCCGAACTTATTCGGGGTATAATCTCCTTCCCTCCCATGTTAGTCTAATTCTCACATTAATACAAACTGAAGGGAAGAGATTTGAAGTTGAGGTTATAACGATTTAGTTTTATGCCTCATGTTTTATCTATCGAAAGATGCTATCTCCCTTTCCCAAGAAGGCTAGCGGACTAAAAGGGGGAGGAATGTGTTTATTTCTTCGGAGAAAAAGTCAGTCGAGTTTGAAGCTTATAACCCAGGAACGATTACATATATAAAATCTGCCTTTCTGCTTGACTAAAGAGACAGAAATTAGACAGAATCTAGAAATGCATTTGAATTTATACCTCTAAAGTGTAGTCAAAAGGACATATAAGGCAGGACGAACGAGCGAAACAATCCCCGAGTTTATGCATGCCCAGTTTATCTTCGGTGAATTCTCCATTCTGTGAAGTCGTATCAGTGATTGATTTTGAACAAGATGTAATGGAAGTAAATCGAACTCTAAAGAGCAGAATAGTTAGAGGAGCGTAATGAGTTAAGCAATGAGTTTGTATGGTAAACCAACACTCAAGAATGCATGACTGTAGATGTTTGAGTATTTATAACTAGAGGGCGATAAATTGATATGGTAGGACCCACTTGAAAGTAGTGTAAATGCATCCAGGCGCGTGAATGTATATCGAAAATCGCCGCAAACACAGTCCCATGAAAAATCATTCAAGTGTGCTAATGTAAATAGGAAAGTCGGTCAATAATTTGTATAACTACTATTTCGTATTGAATTGCATTTCTCACATTATGCAGTTGTGTTGAATAGAGCGTGAAGAATGTGAATCTTCAACTGTTTTGACAGCATTTGGATAGATTGATGATGCAGTTAAATTGTTCTGCTCTAATTAGAGTCTAGATCCTTGATTTGGAATCTAACGCTTTCAGTTACAGCAGTCGTTGACCAGGTTAACTTGTTATTGATTTGGTACACGTATTCAGCTTCAGTAGAGTCGGTGCATTTCATGAGAAAACTGATAAGCTTCTCAGAGTACACGTTCTTCTCAATTCTAATTCCTTCGACTTGAAATTTTTCTCTGATTGTGTCACTAAGACCGGGATTTGATTGAGTTATTTTGCATAATTTAACCTCTTACTGTCAATCACTTGTTTGAAAAGCACGATCTTGAGTTTAAATTACTTAAATGAAATCGTTTGTAAAATATGAAATCCTTTAACGTCAAATTGTAATTAAAATTTTCAGCTAAAATTAACTATCTTGTATTGAAGGATAATTTATTTCTGTTTTTAGTTGGAGGACTCCTCACCTTAGCAACTAGTCCATGAACGGGTTCAGTTATGAAGTATCATATTTTCTTGCTAATCTTAGTTCCAAAGCGATCAGTAAATCCATAAAGTAGGTCTGTATTCTGCTTTGACTCAGCGTATTCTATTTGCTACTCCGCAATTAGAGCAAAATATAACCAGCATTCCTCGATTGACCTAAACACAATGGTCTAAGTGGCGAACTTGAAACTTTAGTATCGGAAATCCATTTGATAATAATTTTGCAATCAACTTTCACGTCTGCCAGGTCAGAGGTCTAGAAACTAATGCCTATCAGTGCACACTCTATGATGTGGTTTGGCAAACCCCACTGGTTAAGTCTGGTCAGTAGGATGAGTGGTAGAATGCGAGTCTCTCACAAGTGTGGCTATGAGATACCTTCTCTCTACTCAAATCAACTTTGTAGATAGATTCCTTAATGGTGTTAAACATTTTTGGACTAAATTTGAAGTGTTTTTACATAAACCATATTATTATTACACACAGCATTACAAAAAATTGCTATTTTTAACAATGAAAGAGGTAATTTAAATCAGTTGAGAGTAAGTCTAATGAATGATAAAGCAGAGAGGATCGAAAAGGTGTTGAGATTGAAGTCAGTATATTGGAGAGTCTTGCTTCATTTGTTTTTGAATTGGGGTTGTATAGTATTTACTTAGCGGATGGTCCACTTTTCAAGATTTAAATTCTCTGATTTGTCACCTGGATTATTGGACGAAGTCTTCTCCACGATCTATAATGCTCATTGACCGGTTGTTTAATTATGGTGGTCAGTATTATAACTTCAATTCATACTTTTTCTGCCGAATTTTAAGGAAGCATAATGACCTTTCATAAAATTAGGCAGCTTACAACATCTTATAATAGTAGATTCGAGATAGCTAAAATTTTCTACGGTTATAATTAATTCTCTATTCCCTTTTTCAAACAGGAGAGTATGTTGAATGGACGAATAGCGCCAGCTGGAGTGGTTGAGGGCTTTTCAGTGAATTTAGGAGCAAGTGGATCGTTCTTTCCAACTCATATAAAGTTGCCGGTCGTCGCATATTTCTTCCGTCTTGCCGATGATGGTAACACACCATCACCCTACCTGGGTCATGTCGATCTCACTCAACTCACCAACAAACGTGGCTATCGGATTCCAAACAAGGGCTCTATTCAGGTGAGTTAACCAGATACCGTTTTCTTATCCTGATAGGAAGAGTGTCGAATTCACCATCCGATCATTCACAAGTTCATACAGAAAAAAATTCAGCATGTATTGAGCATTTGTGATATAAAAAACGGTTTATCAAATTCGTGGCTTGTACGTTATTATTTGCTCCTTTGAACTGCCAGTCCGATTTGCCGCATGTTAGCTTTACTCTTCCGTCTTCCCCAATTTGGTTATCACTCTATTCCAGTTGTCGAACTCCAACATATTGAGCTTATCTCTCTTTCATTTAGGCACTTTTCTGTCTACACAGATACCCTCTTTGTTCTCTTAATACAAGTGGCCACATTCTCTGTCTCCTTTATATTTTGTTCTAATAAAATTCGTGGGAGTTAAAAGGAGTGGCAGCTTATCAAGTTTTCTCTATCATGTGTTAATGACTCAAAAGTAAATGTAGGAAATAAGTAATGGAACAGTAATTTCTCAGTCATTGGTTCCCAGATCAAAGTAGGGGCTCGTAGTTCGGCATGCTGGCCAATTACTCAGCTAAAGTTACCCTTAAATGCTCTTTTCTCTTGTTCTATTTTAATACTCCATTTTTGGCGCCTTTTTTATTATTGTAAATGCATCCATTAGTGTTTTCGTGTAATTAAAGTACCATTAAACAATTTTGTCTTGTATTTTGTATTATTTCACTTAAAGAGAGCCTATTTTATTGCTATATTACTAATATTTATGTCAGAATAACCCATAATTTATGAAATAAATTTACGTCCGTCATTTTCAGGGTTCGTTCTGCTAATCACTCTGAATTAATTTATCGCTATCATTCGGATAACTTTTCACATAGTACATGAGTTGTGAATGAGCATCTTTACTACTGAATTTATTTCACCTTGAATGCCAGCTTAAAAAATTTGTCTCTGCTATGTTAAGACCATACAAGCTGCGGAATATTTAATAAGATCATTTACCTTCTCAAATGACGTGAAGTGGCAAAACCGACTTTTCCTGATTAATTAATACCAATCAATGAATACTGAACATCGTAGACAAGCATCTGCTTTAATCCAGGGGATGGTTCATGAAATTTGAATTTCGGAATACGAATCGTCCAATTAGTGAATATTTTGCAACCGGAGTCGAAAAATCACATGAAGTGAGATTCTTAATACCTTGATGTTTGCTCTCTGTGTCTTTTATCTCCTCTCCCCTTTATCATTCGTCGAATTTTTTGTTATTCGATGTTAGCTGCTTCCAATAATTAAAAATTGCAAATTTTTTGTATTACTGTGGTAATAATAATAATTGAATTTATTAATTATCACTCAGGCAAATGTTAAATCTTTCAATTTTAATTACTAGATAACATCTGAACATGGGAAACAGCAAAATAGTTGTATAAGGAAGGAAACGAGAATCAACTTTGAATGAAGTCAGCCTATACTTATTTGAATTTTCGAAATATTGATTTATCCGCTTTCGGCGAAGGGATATAGTTCACATAGTGATATCTCCTGCCCTATTTTCATGATTCGATCTCTGGATTTATGGATGAATTCATGTTCGCGATATTCAAAACTTGCTGATCATTTGATTTAATTGAATGGTTGATTATGTTACTGCAATAAATTTGCTTCTTCTTGCAGCCAAAAATAGATGAATGAAGCTAACGAAGTCTACGTAGATAGAGCAGAATTTCTTATTTACTTTTAATAAATCATTCGTTTCTCTACTCATACTTTCTATCGTGATTAAGTGAACTGCCGATTTCCTCTATAAATACACAATCTCATGTTTAACTCAAATTTGGAGGAAAGCAGCACTTCAACTGATTCTTTTTTGTACTGAGATTCACATTCCATTCTTCAATCTTTAGTTATAATTGACTAATCATAAATTACATTTGATACAGATGATCGCAAAACTATATCGGACTTCTAAAGCCAGTGAATGAAGGTGCCAAAAACATTTGACTTGGGCATAAGAATGGCAAATTTTCGAAATGACAAATCGGTCTATGAGCCAATAGTAGACGGTTGGCAGTGACTTTCCTCGACATGACCTTTTACATTTTGATTTCATGTTAATTACTGACGTTATTCCCCAGCTCGACTTTCCTTCACTTTACGTCAACATAGCAATTCTGTTTAAATGTCCAGGACGGTTCTATGTTAAAAGTTTAAGTAAAAATGTCTTATCCGTTGGTGTTTATATTGGATTTCCCTTATTTTTTTCTCGAGTTTAGTGAGGATCATCGTGATTAAAAGATATAACTGTCTGCCACTAGTACTTATATGCTGCAAAGCATATGTAGAGGAATGTAAAATATTTTTACATTCTTTTTTCTATTCATTAAAATGACATGAATTTACTTATTATATTTCATGTAACCTAAATGTCAAATTTCGTTATTAAATTAACTCAAGTATTTGGACAAATGTAGATGCGGCATGGCAACGGCCAATGAAAGCTGCACACATTTGCCTGCATCGCTAACTGATTTCAAGGTCATCGGTTTATCGGCCACGTGAATCGCGTGACCTCTTGCGTCGTTTATGTACGTCCTTTTGCGCCTTTGTCTTTCACAGATGCGTCTAATTAAGTTAATTAAACTAAGGTTTGAAGAAGGAGCTTTATATCTCTAAAACCCACTGCAATAAATATATAGTCTTATTTGGTTTGATGTATGTTCGCATTTTAACAGTATTTCTTACCTATTATTGGTGTAAAAGAGCGCATTGTAAGCTGATAATGTTTAATCTAATGATTTTGAACATTCAAATGTTTGCAGATCTTAATAGGGAGCTACTTTTGATTAGATTTCAAATAAGAGTTGTTTAATTTTATTAAAATACGGAATACGCTTCGCCAATGGACTTTATAAACAGATTAACGCCTTCTTGAAACATCAATACGAAAATTATGTCAAATTTGTATTTATGGAACAACGTCTGAACATGAGAAACAGCAAGAAGTGAGGTTTAGTAAGGAATAAAGTTAGGACATAAAACCTCTTATTTTATTGAAACTTGGATTCATCAAATTGTTAACTTTTTGCTTAATTCACTGTGGCATACCCCCAAGGATAAGGACTTCAAAATTCAGGATTTGGCCGTTAGAGTGAGGTCATGACTGCAATATTTGGAAATTATTAGCCAGATGGCTCATTTGAGCGTTGGGCCATACCATCTGGCGAAATCCGATTCGTTTTCCTACGGAAATGTTAAAATATCATCCTGGTTAAACTTCTGCATCAATTCCGTAGGGGCAGGGGATATCCATAATATCTTCCCAATGTGGCTTTCAATCAAGTTATATAAAAGGATATTTTAAAGCAGGATTGGGTCCGGCTTAGAAGGAGATCAATATTGGATGTAGAAACCCATCCACTGTACGAACTTCACCAGCGTAAGATATGAAATAGGAAGATTCAGTGTCAGAATATATCACTAGCAGTGAACGTAGAGAAGTAGAGTATGCAGCCTATGGACCGATATTGTGAATAAATGGCAGAGTAAAGCACAAAATTAGGTGCTATATACAAGAAAATTGCTTAAAAGCTGGGGGATTTTCAATACACAGGATAAAGTGAAATAGGTAGAAGACTGTTAAAATCAATAAACAAATCAATACAATAATTCTACTTGGGTGGAGTTAAAGACAAGAATTCTCTTGTCAAGTCCATTTCATCAAGACAATCAGCAAGAGCTTGTACCAACGTTACATTAAATGCAGGAAAAGGAATGTGAAACGTGGAGATTTCGAACTTGAACAATAAAAAATATCTTCCGCAATCGATCAGTGACTGGTTTCATTTCATTGTTAGTATCTTTTTGATTTGGGACGTTTGCCTCTAGTAAACCTGACTGAAACTTCGTTTGAATCCTTGTGAATAAGAAATCGCAATGGTTACAGGTTTTCATTCAGGTATGCATTAAGAATGTATATCTGAGATTGCTCAGGCTCGTAAGATCCAGTGACAGCACAAATTTCATTTTCATAACTACGGAGCGGTAAGTTGGTACAGCTGAAATGTGCGACTAATAAATCAGATCGATTTAGTTTTGGTTATATTAAAAATGTGATTGTTGAGGGAAGATTTTCATTCTTTTTGATGATCTGTGCTAGCTTGATATCTGTTTGAGATAAGTTGGTTCGGCGATAGATTGGCGTCGGGTTTTCAGCGATATCGTGTGTGCAGTTGAGAAGACAATTAAAATTCTGCTTCGATGACTCATCGGCATACGAGTAAACACACTTCCGAACACACGTAGACTGCTACCAGACCACTAAATTTGCGTCATCTGTTAATTTAATGACTTTGTATTCCGTATAACGGTCGTGTCTAAAATATTTAACATTATTATTAATTGGGGCTCATAGAGGTATGCTATGATTACTGTTGATCAAACCCAAAAGAAAAAAGCCAAAGAACTACAATTCAGAGATTTTGCTTTAAGAACATAAATACATTTAGATGAATTTGTATCAGTAGGAAATGATTGGCTGTCCGATTAGCCAGTAATTGTATCAATGTCGAGAATGCACACCCAGACACGAGCGTAGAAACTCAATAATAGATAATCCACGAGGGATGAACTTTATGAGTGTATCGGAAATGTTTTCTGGCAGAAATACACAAGATTGTCTTGAATTTGCGTTATATTCCAGGTAGGGTATTTCGTACTTATAGTTATTACAACAGTAACACTGACTTATTGAGGATTTAAACTTACGAAAATAGTCACGTTCTAAAATGGCTGGATTTTTTAAAGGATTACTGCTTTCAATTATTGGTCTGCGCACCCTAATCGCACCAAAAAGCGGTACATTAAATACATCACTTAGGGGACCGAATTCCGTAATTCTAACTAGTGTGTATACGCAACCATGTTCTAGATTATTTGAGGGTTATGTCTACCCGTTAGCCTCGATTTCCAAATTTCATTTTTTCCGAAAAATTCATGTAATTGAAGTTTTACGACCTTCACGCTCTGAATCGTACATACGAAGCGCTACATGTAATCCATCATTCAAATTGCATTACACTATTCTTTCTCATCCTCTCGGTTATTTCTTTTTAATATCCTTTTGTTTCTGCTTTTATGCTTATTATGTTTTTTCTACGAATCAAGAGAATATCGTTATTCACGTTTTTTAGCAATCATGAGAACGGCGTTAATAATTTTATCGTTAATTATAATTGGAAGGAGCTTAACTAAACTAACAGTACTGTAGTTGAACTCCCACTGTAGTTAACCCGAAATTGTAAGAAAGATTTTTTTGTAGTTTCAAACTATGAAGATCTATGAGACTAAAAGATAGCCCCAATTGGTGTTGTGTAGAACTCCTTGATTTTGAAACAGAAATCTCCAAATTTCCCTTTTCGCTCCCCTCAATCAACGTTATATTGAAAGTTATGTATCTCTCTATCGAAATCGTACTTTTGAACCACCATTCTCATTAAATGGACCAAAAAACATGTTTTCAAAATTCGTGTGAAGCATTTAATAATGCAGTGTGTCGTGCAAATGGTCTAAATCGCGTACCAAGTAGGAAGGGAATTTGTTTTTTGAATTGGTCGCTTTAGGAGAAAGATCAGTATCCATCTCCATAATACCGTTAGCTAAACCGGATTAATCATTTCGTGCAGAAAATTTCCAAAATTCATATCACAAAAAAGCCGATCACTCTTGCAAAATTTTACCTTGTTTAAATGCATATATTATGTTACCATTCAACTTTTGAATCGAATCGATTCTGGCAAGTTAGTCAATTTCAATCATAAGTTGTTTTGTGTTACCTTTGTTAGAAATATTACATCCACCTTGATTTAAAGATATTTTCACGATCATCTGATGGAATCATCCGATTGTGAAATTGAAATAAGTCATCTTTGTTTAAATTCGTGGTTTAATTATAATTCAAAAGTATTCCTAAAACTCTATTAGATTATGATAGTCCCTTTACTCCTTTCTTTTATTTCCAGCTTACGCTCTTCAATCCCTCCCAATCAGTATTGAAAATGTTTGTGATACAATACAACCTTGAGGATATGCCCGCGAATTGCCAGACGTTCCTGCGACAGCGAACCGTCTACATGCCAGTATCGAGGGGGGAGTTTGTTAACAGTGTCTCCAGCCATGCCTCCGACCTTCTGCCCTGTGTCTTCAATTATAAGAAGGACCTCTCAAATTCGGAATCACTACCCGTCTTTCTTCGCTACCTGGTTCATCTTCGGTGAGTTTTCTACTCCAACGTGCAGAGTTCGTTTTTTGATAGGGAGTATTTAAGTAGTAGGAGATTCAGGGAATCAGGAAAATTCTACTTCATCTAAACTCTGATCAATTGTTAATTCAAACTGAATTTCGATCAGACTGTTTTTTTCGTCAGCTCTTTTTTTTTTTCATTTAGGAAATCTAGATGGTAGCATTTTATGTGATTTCACAGCTATCCTTTATTCACATAATCCCTAAAAATACTAATTATTCAAAGCCTCGCTTTAATAACTGGAGATCAGACTCATTGATCATTCTTGAGTCTCTTTTTTCTGAGTATAGACGATTTGGATCTTTAACCTGCTTAAATAGGATTTTTTATACAAAATATACACTTTATTTCACACTTTAAATGAATAACTATTTTTCTTCCGCTGTCGTCCTATAAGGACTTTGTAACTTACTCTCATCTCACTCCTTTTCCGATTGAGTGAATGAGGACTTAGGAAGATTTTTTTCTACTTCGCTTTATTTACATTTTAATTGCCTTATTGTTATACTTTTAAAGTTCTATCAAAATTTAATACCTGTTTGAGTAAAAGACATGAGGAAGAATCAATTTGAACGTTCATTCATATTTTTCCGGTTTTGAAGATACCATTTATGCTATCTCTGAAACTTTTATGACTTAGAATAAATTTGCAGATCTGAGATCAGCCTCTCATGCAATCTCCACATTTACGATTGTCGCAGACAATCTGACTTAATGAGATAAAGCTTTCTAACAAAGCACCAATGAACAGAAGTCTCAGTAGATTGTATTAAATTAAAGAATTAAACACAAGAGCAAATTCGTATGGCATAATGGTAATGTATATGCATGAATGAAACAGGACGACACTGTTTATGCTCCAATCAGAACAAAATGGGGTGGGAATCGACAGGATAGGAATGGTGTAATAATTTTGGCCAGTTTAAACAATCGGTACGACCATAGGCGCACTTGCATTTAATAAGTACGCATTCATACACACGAATAGATGTGAAAAATCGATTAAAATTACTTTTGAAATATAATATACATAGGTGCCCTATTGTATGTGAAAATACGATCAGCACTTGCCGTCATCACTTTTGTTATTTTTCTTTTTGTACGCTTGCTTTATTGATCCATTTTGACAATCATTAAATCGGAAATAGTGTAAAATCATATTAAGGAGTTAATTTAGGCAAATGATTGATGTACATTGCAGAAATGGTATTAAATACGTCAGAAATGCTTCAAAATTACTTGTTTTTTCCCACATTTCCGTTAATGTAAATGTTTCTTATAACTCTCTAGCGATGTCATCTTTTTTATTTAGTCCCAGATGTACAAGTTCGTATCACTTTGGTTTAATTTAATTTAATTACAAGTTTTAATGATTATTAATTGGAGTAGTATATAAAATCTTGCTATATGTTAATTAATGAATTTATCTTCTTGTTCTTGGAAATGTTTAATTTAAAGACGCAACAAACTGGTGTTTTTTTTATTCGCTAAATATATTGATAAATTTCGTTATTCTATATTGCTGCTATCTTTGGTTTCTCAGGCTTGTTTTAGAGAGCTCACTTTTGTTACATCCAGAATCTTGGTGGTACATGATTAGTCAATGAAGAGAGATGGTTATTAATAGATTGTTTCAACTTCTTTCAATGGTTGTATTATTAGCACTCACGGAAAAGCAAAAAATACGTTTTTATCTGCATGTAGGGCAGTGTAAGAGACCTCAGTAGAATAGGAATTTAATAGGGAAAGATACTCTGTGTGTCCGTGGCTCCTTGGACGCAGTTTGGCTTTTCTTCATAAAGCCAAAAAAGTGGAACATGATTGTGAGGGGTCAAGTACCACCGCCATTCTGGCTGGCAGTTACAACAGGATATCGAATTCTTATTAAGTCGAGATACCACCGCAAGTATGATTGAGTGGCAGAACTCATATTTCTATTGCTAAATAAGCAAATTCTGTGAGTTGATTGACGCCTTTTGATGATGATTTTGTAATTCAAAAACTCTTAAGGTGTCCTTTCTCATCACAAATTAGGTGTATAAAAATATCCGTCTTGCATTTGAAATGATGAGTTTCTGTAATTTTGTAACTTATATATTGATTTTTCTATTGGTATTCATGAGCCTGAATGCGCTGTCGTCAACTTTGTTTGTATTGATTTTTTTATATCCATTCACGTGTCCAGTATCATTCTCATTAGAATTTGATATTGTTTGTATCGATTTTATATCATAATTAAGTCATAAGTCATAACCCATCGACGTATCGCTTTTTCACTTTAATAATTAAAACTGATGCATAGATTAATGTCAATGGTACTTGGATAAAATAAGCCACAAATGAGTGAATTGCTTTTTCACACCGAAAATGTTTTATCTCGATATTTTGTTGTCCCAAGAGTGGATTGATATTTTTGCAAATGTATCGATGGGGAGATTGGAACTGAAGTTAAGTCTCTATTTAGCTACTTTTTTACTTTAATTAATAATGGAATAAAATTACATATAACTGCTTTTCTCCCAAGTTCACTTCATTTCGATTTTATACTCTTCAGGTACTTCTCATATAATTCCACGATGATGAAATGACTCCATTCTAAATTTGAATAAAATTCTAGTTTTTCTCCAACCTAAACAAATTCAACAAACTTTAAATATACTGCTGGATATAATTTCTACCAGTCAAGTTTTAATTGTCCTTATGGAATGTTTTTGAAAAGAAGTCACCTATTTCTGGTAGTCACAGTTGTAAGCCACTCACATTCACCTTGCAAAGCGACAAACACATTTCTACTTCAGTTTTATTGCTTTTTCTCTTTCAGTATGTCAGAAAATCCGCCGCTTTCGTCGTTAGGTGGGCGGATTATAGACGCGGCTGTATTTGCATTAAGAAAGTGACACTTAG
Organism: Hymenolepis diminuta; assembly: GCA_900708905.1. Lineage (NCBI taxonomy): Eukaryota > Metazoa > Platyhelminthes > Cestoda > Cyclophyllidea > Hymenolepididae > Hymenolepis > Hymenolepis diminuta. Next base: position 263,056 of record CAADRB010000007.1, read on the forward strand.
AGTGCCTCCTACTTACTCATGCTTACGAATTCCATTAGGGTAGTTAATTCGATCAGGGAATAGGCGTAATAAGACTAATCTTGGTGCTTGGCATTGTTCATCCGAGTCGGAGCTAGTCTGAAAAAATACTAATTAGTTCCAACTACTCTCTTGAAGTTCAGGTTGGTGGATGCTCCTATATTAATGATAAAAATGAATAAACGCGTACGTAGTCGCGGGAAAAATTGAGTTTTCGAGTTTTAAGGATTTGATATCTAGCTTATCACGAAATATTTCAAGTGATTAAAGCTTTCAAGGAACATTAAATGGAGCGTTTAAACATTTGAATTGAGTGATAGGTCGTTATCATAGAGTCGTTCTTTTGAGAAACTTCCATTTTACCACCCCCGTAAACTAGATTTGACCGATCATCCGCATTGTAGGGTTTACACCGATGATAATCGATCTCATGACTTCTGAATCGACACGTACAGTGACCACATGTGGGAAGATGAACTGCCTTCACAACACCACTTGTAGAAGCGTTCACTATAATTGATTGGGATAGAAAGTAGGTATCCTAAGACCTCTCTGGTTAAAAATTCACATTTTACCAATTCTCATATTGGCCATAATGAATCAGTGCGGCTGATCGTTCACATTACTGGATGTATACTAATGAATATTGATCTTGTGACCTCCGACTTGGTGATCACTACGTCAAGTTTCCAAGACTGTACATACTATTGTTTGTAACAATTAAAATTATCACTTCCTTCTTAGTTGGCATTACTTACTTTATAAACCTCATACACAATACCTTATTAGAAAACTTTTGATCTGTTCAAAGATAAGAATAGTTTTGTATATCTAGGCGGAATGTTTGTTGAAAGCTGGGCCGATAATAAATTAAAAATCTGCAACCAGTGTCACCCTTCCACAAGAAACAAGGTGTTTTCTCTAGTAAAACCTTTGTGTTTTAAATAAGAGAATTGGTTTTCAAGCCTTTATTAGGTTGAAGCTACTAATATCAATAAATTTGGACTAAACCTGGCGCTAAAGTTGGATCTGTAGCCTCAGACAGATTGCTGATCGATGAAAACAAAATCGCTCATACATTCTAATTAAAAAAGCATTGTCTGTTGGGACTTTTTTATAAATGAGGTATGGTTATTTAGTGTGATAAATTGCCTCAGCCCCTGCTTTGACTGATGCTGGGTCACAATGGCGTACGGTAGTCAATGTACTTTATAAATAATTATGAAAAAGACAATAGCATCAACATATTTTTCATGGATAAACTTGTTTTCGCCATGAATGTTTAGTGCTACCAATTCATACTGTTTTTACTTTAGAATTTATATTCTCTTTATTTGCTCTAATAACTCTGTTTAATGTATGTAATCAAGACGAAATACCTACTGCCCTTTTTCGTCATCATAAACATATAGAACACACTTTGTAAATGCGGGGTTTTTATTGACAGAAGTATGGGTAAATTCCAGTTTAATGTTAGTAGACACCTTACTACTGTGTTAAAGTTACCTTTCTGGCAATATAGTAGGCTGCCTACACTAACCAAATTTTCATAATAACTAATTAACCTAATTTAATGAGATACTGACCTGGAATAGGACATGGTAGTTTCCTTCAACCAGTTTAGATGTAATCATAAGTCGTTTGAGTTTTTGGACAAAAAAATAAGCCTTTGTTTAACCGAATGGCCAGTTCAGATGACTAATCACTTGTACTCTTAAGGAATTTGTCTGAAACTAGGACGAGGTTAGGTTCACACTTGTATCTTAATTGCTCAGCTTGTGGGTGTTTATATATTGAATTCAGTAGACTAAAACTGCAATTGATTTTCATATTTTGCTTTTGTAGATTCCACACTACCAAATCGAGAAATCTCTATCTTCACACGGACATTCGTCTAATATTCGCTCGAGACAATTTCGAGTTTGATCCAAGAGTGGCTACTTACCAAATACGTTCATTTATTGAGGGGCCAACAAACCCGCGTTTCTCTCCGAAGGCCTGATAACGTCATCGCTCTCCTCACATTCGAGAAGCAGTCTTTCTTCGTGTCTCTTTTAACCACAACATCTTTCTTTGTTAGCGTGATATACGCACTGATAATTGTAGTGGCAGTAGTACATTATGCACCGTCATTATCAATGGCAATACGAATAGCACTGACACTATATCCCACAGAGCTTTCACTTCACATTCGGAATACTAATTCCTCACTTGTGCACACACCTCATGTTTCGGTGCCTTTTGAGTTATTCCTTATTTGCTTTCTACTTCTCCGTACCTCCCCCGTGTAAACGTCGGTTTTCATTATCCTTTCTGCTTTGTACATAATTTACTGGCAGAATATATGTTCCATTTGTTTTATTCATGGTCAAATAACCGTGTTCTTACTACTCAATGGGCTTGTATTAATGACGCAAAATTCTTTAAACTTATCCAAAGGGAAAGAAAGCGGCCGGTAAACAAGATTCAAATCATTTAATGAGAGTTATCGAGAAGAGCATAAAATAATTGGCTAAATCATTCGGGTCGCTACACAAGTTCAGAGAGAGTGAAGATCAAGATCAAACCCTATTTATTGTATTATAACGCAAAATTATTGCTAGTAAACGCTAACTCACGAGTAGTGATTCGAGCGATTGAATTTCTACGCTCGTGCCTGGATATGTAAGCCGACCACTGAAGCAGCCAATCTTTAACCACGAAACCATTTCAATATATGAAAGAATTTATTTCTTTTCTGGTTAATTTGAGTTTTATTGTTTCATCCGGATAGTTGTAGCGTTGAAATAGAGGAAGACACTTTCGCAGTAAACCATGGTATGGAAACCAAAGGATTAGAATAAAGAAAACGTACCTGTTCTAGCATTTCAGATCTTACCACCACAATATAAACAGAAATGGTGATAAATATTTATATTAGGAGAGAACAGAGAGAATTTTGGCTAGACAGTAAAGTTCAATAAGCGAACTTAAGGAAACGTGTTGAAATCCAGATTTAGATTGTATTGAAGGAAGTTGATAGGATGATGAAAAAGTAGAAATCAGCTGTCGAAGTGTTTCTAGTCCGAAGTTTCTCAATTCCATATCTTGTCTTCAAGTCGTCCATAATCCTTATCAATATGTGGTACGACGCCGATCCTGAAAGCTTGAAAGCTATTCGGGATAAAAACTGTTCTCAGTCTGATGGTTTTGACCTCCAAACATCAACGATATGAAGTCGAATGTATTCGTAAATAGAGCCTTCGTTTAATTAATAAAATTTCTCAGAGCACCGGCATTTTAACATTGTCTATCCAGTTCTAATACAATTATTTCATGGCTATATCTGGTGGCGTAATGATCATGGAAATAGAGACTATGCCTCCTGTCAATAAACAGCATATAAGAGTCATATTATTCCACCAAGTATGAAAGTGCGACTAAGATATACTGATATGTAACCATGCAAACATAGGCTTAGCTAGCTTCAAGAACGTGTTCGTAAAAAGTAATGTGCTTAAATACCTGTCGAAATTTATTGTCAGGGTTTTCTGTTAAATTAAGAGTAATTATTATTCTTATTGCCCACGATAATCGAAAATGTTATTTTCAATAATGAAAAAAATATTTAAACACGAAGATCGATAGTGTATTCCATAAGAGATCGGGTATTAGAAGTAAAAATCAGAACACTGAATGATTCTTGCACCCGAAGAACGGTCATCCCGTCGATAGTTCTAAAAAAATGCTTTCTTTCCCATACGACTGATAGTCTCGCACTTCAAATTTTTACCTCAAACTCCTTTTAGGCACTAATTTGAGTTTTGAGATACTGGAATTAACTCTCTTGGCTGTCTTAGCTATGATAAACAGGTCGAATCAAAGATGTCCTGTGTATCATCATTGACGGGCCTTAGCTATTACTTTACATAGGAGTTCTCTCAAGTTCTTCCTGATATCTGATGACCCGAAGATGTTTTAGGATTAGAAGGCTGAAGAATCTTTTAATCACAATCTAAAATCGAATTCTTCTTAGTTGAAGCTTTGGCCTAAAGATTTCTCCGATGAATCTGCTGGTCTGGCTCTTCACATTTCATCATAGTAAATTAATATCGGCCTTCTTGCAGTGTTTAAAGGAACCTTAAGTGCGCCGTTATCAGACGTCTCAGTCCAAAGGTCCAAACTTCTTTCTTTCCTTTGTCTTTTCATTTACTTTAATAAAGAAAGTGGGTATTTATTATTAAACGTCCATTCTATTTAAGTAGTATTTGTGAATAAGCATGTGATCAAATAAAAAATAAACAAAGCGTTTTGTTCTTTACTATTACTGTGGAAAATTCAAACATTCTTTCAAATGCACTTCGCCAAATATGGTCTATATCTGTTTAGTATCATTTTGTAAAATGTTCGAAAAGGCGAACTCCCTTCATTTAACTAACTACGAATAAAGAAAAATGCGGGTCTTAAAGTCTTGGATTTTTGGAGAAGACAACAGTAGGATTGAGTTGCTTGTTCACTTCTCGATGAAGTTTGTCCTTTCATTAGTTTCAAAATCAGATCTGAGTTTACTGAAAGCTTAATATCGAAAGAGTGACATTCTAATTCTGGTAGATCTTGTGGTACAAAATTTACGAGTAATGTAGTGGTCAACATGCAATCCTCCCAAGTCAAAGGAAACGAAATCTGTCATCTGTTCACTCACTTTCTTAGAATACTGTTATAATGGCTTACGATAATTTTTTAGTTCATATTAAGGAATACACGATTTATTAATATTGCTTCTAAATGCATACAACTTAGTTTAATCACATTAATTTACTGATTAATCGGGTAGAATTTTAAATTTAGTGAATATCGGCATGCCGTTTCATATTATTCCGCATACTTGTTTATTTGAATGAAAGAATGGAACTTTATTTTGTAAATTAGTGACTAACTTGCAGATTTACCTATTAACTGATCCAAAATATGGTTAAATAATTACAAAAGTTCTATCTATTTTGAAGCCAATTGTTCTCTTGCCTCGTTCAGTTTGAAAGACGCATTTAAGCAATGGATGAAGGTAAGAAAATATGCCTATAAAATATAGAACGCCACGACTAGTCTTGATTAAGAAGACCACTCTGGACGATGCATATTATATCATGGTTTTGATATTATTTTTTTCCAGAGTTCACCTTGAGTAAACTGTAGTAAGTTGCACAATACAAAATGCATCGTCACTACGGAATTAAATCAAACAGTTATTATAGTGAAAATAATCCCACCTATGAATCTTGGAGCCAAATGGTGAAGACTGAACATCAGTTAATCAAAAAGTGACCTCTTTCCTATTTGAAAATAGGGATGACTCAGTGCCTCCAACTTAAAATAATGTGTGGCCCGGGTTGTCTTTACCTAATATTTGACCCCTTTCCCACTTCCTTATTCGGGTGCTATAATGTGATTCCATGGTCAATAATAGTAATAATAATGACAATAAATGTTCGGATTTTAATGGGAGGGAAGTCAACATCTCCTATGAAATGCATGTATGCAAATGGGTAATTAATCGGATTAAATAGTGCCAACAATATTTTATTAATGAGCATAATATTTTTCAATGAGAAGGAACTAAGCATCACAGAACCATAAACAATCCTATTTATAATATACGTTCTTATCACTTAGAAGTCTGCTGTAAGATGAAGGCAGTTACGAAACGATAAGAAATAATGCAATGCAAATTTCTCATCTTACAAAGAGATCGAAAAGCAAATAATCAAAGAATTAAGTGTTCTATTGAAGTAAGGTCGTTGTATTCCTTAACATCTTCTCTTTTCTTTCATTTTTAACTCGCAATTGGCCCATGTACAAATCCCAGCATGTACTTATCCCGCCAGAATTATGAATTCGAAATATTTTGCGTCATTCATAAATTACTTCTCATACCAGTTATCTGAAAGCATTTGGATTGTGGACATCCCATTCATTTTGCCACTTTTAGCTAACTTGGGCTGTCACTTTCATCATTAATAGTAGTAGCCTCTTTAACACAGAGAGGGAACTAAGTGCAACGTTCGATAACCATTACTCATTTATTTAAAATCGTTAGAATATATTAGGCTAATATGATGGTAAGAGGAGAGATTTAGTACATGGACTTTGAAACCATGAAATAAGAAAACAACTGGACAACCTTTCATGATGTTGATTATAAGAATTTGGTAGATAAATTACATTAAACATAACAGTCTCGCAGAATTGTATATAACGCATAGGCTAATTCATATATCTACGCAGGTTTTCAGATGGTGATTTTCTATTGGTTGTTCATCGAGCGAACAAAAAAACGCAAAAACCAGCCATTTTCACATAGTGAACTTCAATATGGACTGTTTAACAGCTCCATTTCCGCTCAAACAGCGTTGACGATTATCTTATGCTACTTCAATTCCTTGTTTTACTCTCACTCTCTCTCTCTCATTTCTTCATATTTGTCTAACATATCCCTTCTTCACACTCAAATCTTCACCTTCTAAAATGGGGAATGAATGTTAGCCTTTAGAATATTTATTAAATTTGTAACGAGATTTTTCTAAAACTTACTTGATCAGTTTTCCAAAGTACTTAAATTACTAATTTACATATAGATTTTTAAGTACAAGTCTTTCGGGATTAAGAATTCCGTTCTAATTATGATATTGTAATCATCCTTGGACCTTGAAATATTGAAAACGGCCACAAAAAGGATGTTTGAAGCTATTAAAATTGGTCGTTTTTAGAGAATAGGAGTCTCTTCATTGCAGTTTGATCTCCGAGTTTCTGTGTGAGTTATCATTCTCGATATTCTGGGCTTTTTGATCCGTCGATATATTTAAATGGTTTGTTAGGTCATTAGGATCTTCTTATAGCTATGAGGGAGGGCTCACTTCAGATTATGATGTAATATCCTGACACTAACGAGCATATTGTGGCCTTTCCACCTTTGATATTCTGACTTCCATGAATGAATAATGCTCCTAGTAATGTATTTAAACATCTCCCCAGTTAGACATTATCAAAAATTTTATGTGACATTATATTTCATTATTAAAACTGCCTGCTCTTAATTAAAGGTTTATTTCTGAATCTTGTTACTCAATACCTATAAAATAAGAGCCTATGTGGTATCGTGCGCTACGTTTTCACTAAACGGTAGCTTTTTTGCTTCATGTTTATTCACTTATCACTAGTGATCGCTAATATGACTTATGCTTGTGAAATTCTACTAACTTAAACATTATATCTCTCATCTCTTCCATGTTAAAACTGTAAGCTGCGGAATGTAATATAAAATCGTTTGTCTTTTCAACCACTGAAAAATTATTTGAAGCGGCAAGACGGACCTTTCTTGATTAAATAACACCAATAAAATAGCGAATTTGAATTTTGTAGCATGAAATGCCCATTTATTAAATATTGTATAACTCGAGTCCAAAAATTAAATGGAACAAGACTGCTTGAAATCCTGACGTTTCTTTCTGTATCATTTTAATCTCCTCCCTCCTATCATGTATTCGACTTACTGTTATGTGGTATCGATTGCTCTACACTATTAAAAACTGTAAAATTTTACTGTAGAACTCTGGATAATAAAGCTAAGAATGTTAATAGATCACGTGCGTGGGTGGCGCATTGGCCAACGCACTACTTTGTCACATCAGAGGATACGGGTTCAATTCTCGTCGGCGCACGCGCGGTGAGAAGAATAGCCAACCTCACTGGTTAAGTCTTGCTAGTATAGGGGTGTCGGAATTCGATTCTTTCACCGGGAAGCCTCTACAGTTTGACTATATCCCAAGATGGGATATCCTGAATGGGCTATCCTTTATTACTTATAAAATAAAAATGCCAAGAATCAAAGTGGCATGATCAATCATTCGATCAAGTTGATTAGCCAACGAGCCCTATATTTACCCAGAAACTCAAGAATTAACTGATATAAAGTGGACTTTGAAATATTTGTGTATTACAAAATGGATCATACCGCTTATAAAAGCGGAAAATTTAGTGCTTCCAAAGATCAACTAAATTAATACTTTTTATGCACTCTTATTCGACTCTCATTTTCATTCTTCACTGGATAACTTTGCTATTCGAATGTTCAGATGCTATCTACAGTTGAACCATTAAAAACCACTTTCATTTCAAGGAGTTTGAAATAAGTTGGCTGCCTCTAAACTAAAATTGGCTTAAAATAGGAAATGACAAGCAAACGCCAGTTGGGGGTATTAAAAATAATAAAATTTTTTCATGTATGCTTAAAATTTAAAATTTTCGAGGATAATTATCCACAATAAATTTCTAAGATATCTTCTGTTGAATGCATTAGATCGAAAAATAATTTTTCCTGTTATTAAAACAGAACAAAAATATTCAGTATTTTCGAAAATTTAAAACAAATATTATAAATAAATAGGGAAAACACTCAACTTAAATGCCATCGAGCCCACTGCCTGTGGGAGAAATTTCAATCCAGTGTCCCATATTGAGATTAATGCATAAATTGCATTCATCCAAGGTCTTGTGCAACGACAAATTGAATCCCGCTTCTCCTCTTTTACTTCTCGTTTTCGAAATAAATTTTATCACATGAAATCCACAACTGGGCAAAGGTGAGGGAAGATTGAGGAAAAACGTTTAGACCTTCAAATGTGCGCTCTTTCAGGAATTTCCAGATTCATTGTCGGTGTTTTGGAGTGCGTTTATCTCGCTACGTTGCAATTGTGAAATGGAAGAAGTATAAAATAAATGTGGAAAGTATTGGATTACAAATATTATGCTAAAAATATTTTCAATGTTTCAATGATAAGTACTATGCATCTTTTATGCTTTTGTATAGCTACCTTGCATTTGTAACATTGAGTAATTCAAATAGAAGTTTGTATTTTTCCGCATTCCCACTATCCCGCATTTCATAAATTGTTTCACATTTGTCTGATAGTGAAGGAAGGCACACACCCATGAATGGGTGGCACCACTCTCAATTTTGAAATATATCGCTATGTGGAGCCAATTTTATCATGCAGTAGAGAAGTCACTAACAGGATGATAACGACCTGCCTGATTTTAACATAACAGAGGTTACCGAAGTCCATTCAATGTTAGGTCTAAAATAGATCTGAAATAATGATTCCATTTAGGCTAATGAAGAATACCTCTAAGGACTCATGATTTCAATTAATTTCGATAGTCATGTCAAATATTATTAATACCCGCAGTAATACAAATTTGTCCACTGTATTTTCACTAAGGCATGATTTTAACAGAGGGGAAATTACGTGGTTACGTTATGAATAACTTTCATCAAAGAGAGGAAGGAGAAAGGTAGATTGGTGGAATTCAGTCTTTAAATCAAAATTTATACGCTGCTCTGTAGAAAGTGTACGTGAGTGATGGCATAATACCGTAGAGACTGGAGAGTCCAGCTGAGCTTTCACCTTTCTAACTTCTTACAACCGAGTTAGCTAGTTGTGATCGAGTAATTTTTTGTGCGGTCACAACAGCTCCAGTTGCTCCAAAAATACCAAAAATAAAAGTGAATACAAACCTTCATTTACAAAAGCCGACATCAATTTGCTGTAGTGCAGCAACCACGTTAAAGTTACCGCCAATCAGTTTAAAAATAGCAGCCTTTGAAAATGCAAATGGGCGAATTGGCGTACCCTTAACGGTGCCATGAATACATTATCAGATTGCCATGGATTTGCTGAAACAAAATGAAGAACAGCTGGGGTGAAAACGACACTCAATATTCCAGTGATTGAAATAAATAGTAGCGGGCAAGCATTTAGAAATATCTTACTAATGGAACTTCACTTTTAACATTTTCACAAAAGTGTAAATGATGACGAAAGCAAAATTTAGGAAAATAAACCCCAGATTAATGAAGGAGATTCTTAACTAAAGAAGAATCTGACTTGATTAACAGGCTTTATCTGTGGAAAAGCAGGTTATGAGATAAGGATTCAGCTAATGGGTCTGTGGCAGTCCTTTACAGGGTCCCCAATTTGAAGTGGCAGAGTCACCAGTTTGGACAGAAGTCCTTTCTTTGGTCCTTCTTGGCATACGAACAGGTCCATAAACTCTGGACATAGAAAACATGAATATAAAGTGCATTTATTTTATGTTATCGTGATTAGCTTGTCGATTTTATTCTGTTTATTGCCTTCTTCGCAAATTTGTGTGCATGGCTCATAATCCAGCCTTCGAATAGCTTTTCAATTTCTACCATTATGCAATATCTCTGTTGTGATTTCTACTTCTCCGAGAAATCCCCTTTTCAATTTGAAAATTTCATGATTATTGAGTCCTCTCTATTCTTTCTTATTAGAATGTTATCCCCCGTATTCATCTCATTTCTGTGGTAGCTGATTTCGTGCAGTTTGGAGAAGGAAAAGGTAATTCCAATCTTCTGAGGAAGAGCTTCTCTTAATATGAGCCCACTTAGAAACCTAATAAGAAATCCTCAAGTTTAAACTGTACGATGCTGTGAAGTATAATGTGGATAAACGAATGAATTATGAATTGAGATGAAGCAAGATCCTTTTGAGTCTTTTTAATCAGAATCTTTCTTTGTTCATTCTCGTTTCTACTATTTTGCAGTTCTCTGAGCCTAATTATTCTTCAATCATGAAGAATTGTGAATTAGATTAACTTGCCATTACTAAAAATTATAATCTTATAGTTACAGATTTAAGTAAAATATTATTACGTTTTCGCAAATCAATCTCTTTCCATATCAATTAAAGCAAACTTGACAAAAACACCTTCATTCTTTTTGCACCATCAATTTACTCCCTCATGTTTCAGTTTTATGATTTACATATCCATTAAATCAAATATATTTATAATTTTTTGGCAATAATCTATTTTTTCCTAATGATTTGTTCATCCTCGTGTATTTAATAAATTATATTCCCCTTGAATAGACCTAATCCATATAGCAGGACTTTACCAGTTGAATTATGAAAAATAAATAATTTTATGTTTGATAAACAATTTCAAATTTATATTTTCTAAGAAATATGCACCATTTAATTTTTTATAGTGAAAGTGTTTAAGGTCTGCGTCTGATTTTTAAAAAATTGACAATCATTCTCAAGGTCGTCCACCTAGAAGCTTCAATTTTGCGTGTTCAAGAATTGCGTGACTTGATGGGGCATGAAAAAGAATTTGTTTAGACTGCGTTTTCACTAATTTAAGGTTCTACTTTTTGTGCTTCTGGAATTCACGTGAAATGACATGGCAAATACCGTCTCCAAAATGCTTAAAATGCAATTAAAAATGAAGAATAGTTATTGCATGAGGCTCTGTTACCACCCTAATATTTGTCCAGTTCCATACAGTATTCTCCACTGCCTGTGTTGAATATATTCTAACTAAAAGTAGTGAGTTCCAAATCTACATAGCCATTCATTCTACCTACTGAATAGTAAAATTCAATTTCTTTATTTGCTGGAATCATATCTTTAGAAGAAAAATGATTTGGGAAGATAGTGTATTTTATGATAAGGTTTCTAACTGAATTAAAGATTTTTACAAAGTCTGTTAGAATTAACATGAAGTGTGTGTTTAGGAATATGAAATTAAGTGAATGACCCGAAAACTTATTAAACTTCCATAGAACGAGATGAGGAATAAGATACGAAACAAATACGAGCAACTAACTCATCGAAGTTGGGGACATATAAGTGTCCAAAACAAGTGGTCAAGCTGCTGACAATTATCACAAATCGTGGAGAATGTATCTTTCCCCTACAACTATTGATATTGATATTCCTTCCAGAAATCATTCTTTGTAAGCAAAGAGCGAGGTAATTGAGTTCCTCACCTCGGTTGGTTCTATTATCGGTCTTATGAATTCGTGTAAAGTCGGTCATTGGGTTGGCTTGGCAATTCAGGTAATGTTAAAGCAGTTTTACAATTTACGAGTTAGAGATTTAGGAAAAGAAGTGTATCAAATGAGCGACCACGAAAAACGTTTAGAAATGCTCATTAAACAAATGAGGGACATACAAAACTCATTATTTGTAATGAGATAAGGAAAGATGGACTTGAGTTGCCATGTGCCCCTGTTCATTACCCCGAATAAGCCATCACTTTATTCTGACTTGCCACTGGCAAATATTTTAGATGCCACCTGTTAATTGCATTTCAAAAAATACTTTCAAAGCTTTCTGAAAGTTTACTCTATTTTGAAATAAATTTTCGCACAATTAGCTGTAATAGACTTAACGAAAAATTTGCACGACTGTAAAGGGGCCGCCAGATCAATATTACGGACTACTGAATTTCCATTTCAGTAAGAATTCACGCTCAAACAAATAAAGATGCATCAAGTGAAAATTCGTAAAAGATTCGTCTTTACGGCGTCATCAATGGGGGATCAGGTGTTTATAATATAAATATAGGCAAAAATGCATTTGTTTTAAACGATTACATAAATTAAAACACTCCAGTATATTTTATAAATAAATTAACTTCAGGATATTGTAAATAATGTACATACGGAGCGCTTGAAAATCGTAAGCTTTTAAATTATTTTAAAAAGCATTTATCCGTTTTTTCCGGATTTTACGAAGGAAAATGACATGAAAGAAACAGAAGAAATGGAATTAAAATATATTCATTTTCGGTCCCTCAAAGTTCCACAACAACTTCACTCGTATTATTTTCATTCTCCGTAAGCTTTTTTGAGAGATGTTCGTTCATATCTGACGAAAAGACATGACAATACAAACGATTCCACTAGAATATGAAAAAATCCCTGAAATATATATTTAAAGATCTAGGCATCTTGAAAAGGATCACTACAAAGGCACGGGTGGTTCATTCCCACATTTCGGTGCACTGCTTATATAAGATTACAAAATTTTCTTTTTGTAACTCCTTATTTGTATTTTAGATTTTCAAGAGAAGGTTAAATAGAATTCTTATTTAAGACAAATCCTCAAATTATTGGGCTCTTATTGTATAACTATAATCTACCTGGTTTTGTTACTTTGTAAATTGTCCTTCTGTTACAGAGAGACAATACATATTTATTTCATAGATGAAAGCAAATCTTATGCAGAGATAGGGATATTGGAAGCCTCTGTTTATATAAAATTTCTCTGAATGCCATGGAACTATTATTCAACAGAATGAAAGTTACAAATACAGGAGTGAAGTTATATTAACTGGACAGTAAACATTAATGGATATGACCAATGTTATTACAAATAAACATGTAAATATTAATTCTGAGAAAGCATGTTAGCTTTTGGGACCTATTAAATCATTCCAATAAGGGAAAAGGATATGAGGGCGATGATGATAAGTGAGGTTTAATATTAAAACTTAAAAAGAATTCATTATTAGCTCATTTTATACAACATTTTATCCAAGTTTTTACAATGCACTGCGTAATGAATTAATGTATCAAGATTAAAAGTGTAAAAATTTTCCTCAAAACTCCTGGAAGAGTTTCCGTCTACAATGACCTTAACTTACAGACCATTTGTTTAAATTAAGTGACTGATCATATCAATTCGATTCATTTGTCTCGTGTAATGGCAAAGGCATATGATTTCCGCTAGGTAGGTTGTTTTTAAAATAGCGAAACTATTGGTTTTTTTATAATATAAATAACGCTTTGCGCCATGGTTTCTAAGATATATATTAATTCATTGATTATCAAACCCAAAAGTAATTATACATTCTTGAGGATGCAGATTTATTTATGTAGCGCGTTGGCAAAAGTGGGTTGAAGTGCGTAAACTCAAATGAAGAATTTCTTGTCGAAATCGAGATGCATTTATTATCTGACATGCCAAAGTATCTCCATAAATCTTTTCGCAGTGTATCCAGTAATTTCATTAAAATGTATTGAATATTTAAATTCACTTCAAAGCTGATTAAAGTTGTCAGTAAGGAGTTGCAATAAGACCCTATATTATCAAATTATTGTAAGCAATCAATCATAACAAATATTAAATATTCACCATATCTCAGAAATATTAGTTGAACAAATTGTATAAGTAAATTGAACTCGGAAATAATTTAATTTATCGATATCTAACTGGTGAATTAAAGAATTCAGTACTTCCAATTAGCAGAGAATACCCTATTTTAGGTATTATCATTAAATATTGTATTATGATCGATGTTATTGATTCTTTCCTCGACATTAACGAATATCTGAAAAAATTATTTTTCTCATCGTGATCAATGAATATTGAAAAAAATTCAAGTGCAAGTAGAGCCCGTGTAAAAAATCATATCTAAAATATACACTAACAGTTTTTATCTTATTGAATGGGCAAGATCATATCTCTCCCAGATTGAGAGAGAGGAAGTCACTCCGGAGTCAACAATGTTACCGTGATCTTTTATTGTCTCAAAAAACGACTCCCACTGGAAGAAGTATGACTTTCAATGCTACATTTGCGTAATTTACCCATTCCTGTCTTAAACCAATTAATATATACCTGAATAGATAGAGTTGTGCTGTCACCTGGCCTGAGGTACATGAGTGTCGCGTTCCGTTGAAACTTAGATTTGAAAACAACTGGGTGACAGTTGCGCTAGATATGGAAATTTAAGAATGAAGATTCTCACTCTTTTGTATTTTCTCAATCCCGCATGTATCAGGTTGTAACAGAAGTTCTGTCCAATTCCTGAGCTGTATTTAGGGCACGACTATTTCAACTTAGCTTCTTAATGCTGTATGCTTGTCTATGGTAATTTATAAAATATTATTTTTTCTTTCAGACTGTGTGATAATAATCGTTATTAATAACTATTTCTAGCCCTATTATGCACTCCAAATAAAGAACATATCAGGCTTTTTTTACTGTTTGAATTTCATAGAGGAAACACGGCAAGCTCAGCAGCAAAATCACTCAGAGACACTCATGGAAATGATGTTGTGAATGAAAAGACCTGCAGAAGGTGGTTTCAAAAAGGATGATTTCAGCCTGAAAGATGAACTGTGATCAGGATGCTCAAAAAATTCAATTCTGAGCAATTGCAAGTTGCCATTGATGAAAATCCAACCTCCACTACTAGAGAACCGAGAAAAAACCTTTCACTTAAGCCATATGACCATATATAGGGAAATAGAAGTACCTGGCCGGGAAAGTCTCAAAGACTATGAAATGGCTCCCACATGAGAAATGAGATTTGTCAGAAATGAACAAGCAGCGGCGTGTGACCTGTTGCGTTTCACTGTCCTCGTTAGTTTTGGGCACCTTTTTTGGACCGAATCATAACTGACAGTGATGAGAAGTGATGGATCCTTTACAACAATGTTAAGCGCAAAAGACAGTGGCTAAGTCGTGAATCAAAGCTAATCCCACAACCGAAAAGTGGAGTGTACCCGGAGAAAATCCTTTTGTGAGTATAGTGGAATTTGAAGAGAATTGTTTATTATGAACTAATGGGTGACAATCAAACAATAAGACTTGAATTTTACTGTCAGCAGCTAACTCATCGAAAGCAGTTAATAGTAGGAAAATGGCCTTCTTTGATCAATCGAAAAGGAGTGATTCCGCATCACGACAATGCCAGACACCACACTTCAAGAACAACCAAAAATCTCGTTGAAGAATTTGTCTGGGAAGTCATGCATCGACCACCATACTCTTCCCATCTTGCACCAACCGATTGTCATCTTTTCAGGTGCTTACAGATTCATTTAATGGGACGATGACCTACTTCGAGAGAAGAGGTGAAATTAAGAAGTTAGTGTCGTTTTTTGAGCCTAAACTGGCTAAATTCTATGAAGAAGGAGTGAGAAAGCTAATGGCAAGATGTAATTAATAAAAATGGTAACTATGTTGAACACCAAAAAAATGTATTTTGGCAAGATTTTCACTTTGAATCAAATTATAAATGGACAGAACGTCTGTTTCAACCTGATGATAAACTATCCCAATTTAGTATGGTAGCAGGTGAAAGCACATTTCTGAAATCATTCTAATGTGCTCAACTCGAATTTTTAAGGGTTGCAAAACGATTAACCGGTTTATCCAAAGGTTGCCCGCAAGTTCAAATCAAATTGATTCAGACCAAGTTTGAAAACTTCTTTAATCAATGTCATAAATTTTTATTTGAAAATCACATTACTTATTAAATAATGTTTAATAATAAACTCTTAGATAGTTTTTTTAACGTAGCGGCATAAAAATTAGTCTAAATACATCATAAAATCAATAATCTGGAATAATTAATACACCAAAATGAGAAAATTATGCTCTTTGAAATGAAAGTCCCATAATCTTCGGAAACTTTAGAAATCAATCAGGGACTGGAAGGCTTATTGTTTTCAGTGTAATATTTATTGTAATTGTAATCATCTTCAATTTTACCTGTAACACAACTGAACTCACCGTTATGTTGAAGTTATGTGGATATATAATAGGCGGTCAATGTCATGAGTTGTGACCTCAAATTCCTTATAAACTCGATTAATTCTGAATAGGATTTTTCATATTGATTTCAGGAAAAACAAGACTCACAAAAATTGCGCATAAGGTGATCTAAAAGGTCAGTGACGTTTTAAACAGATAGCAGAATAAGAATTAAAACTTTGTATCAGTGGAAAGTGCCTGAAAATTATAAAAAAATAAAAGTTAACAGTAAGGAATCATCCAGGGAGACGAATCTAAATTAGAATATTAAAAATCTAACTTATTCCAACGCTGTACTCAATAGCTGCCCAATTTTTATTTGTTAAGTACTGTGGCGGGTTATAATTTTCCAAAGGTCAAGTCTCCTCAAGCTGTCTGAATCAATTTCGAGCCTATTGACAGGTCGGTCCAATTGCGCGATTAGACAATCCGTTTCATTTTTTTATTGTCCAGGATAATTAATATATTAGGCGAGAGAGACGGTTCGGCGTATGCAAATGAAGTCAGAGTGTCTTAAGTTATTTAGATTCTAGAACTATTAAGCTCATAACTGTCTCATAAGGAACATAATAAACTTGCTAATACCTAAACGTTCGAAAACACCATTTTTATAATATGATCTGAGTGAATTCGTGCCCGTGCTGACCACCTGATATAACTGAACAGCTGGTCGTGCCACTTAAATTCATCCATATCCTCTAACAGATATGCACAAGCAGATGAGACCAACAAAAGCATGTTAATCGTAACTTTCAACAAATTTCGCTTGTTTAAAACAAGAGCAACTGGATAATAAACATCTTAAAAAGCAAGTAGTATTTTCATTTCACAGTAAATCTAAACTACTCTCCGTGCGTAAATGAAAAAAATAACTGCAAAAATTAAACAATTAGCAAATTACTGTTTCATTAAAGAAATAGCCAACTAAATATAAAATACGTTACCTTGAAACGAAATATTTGCATTTCATTTGATTTGAAATTATTGAAAATTATTTGATTTTTTCCGAATTACTTAAAAATGCTGAAAGTCATTTTAGCATTATCATGGTGAAAATCAACTTTCACTGCAAGTGCTCATATTTCGCATTGGTCAACATACTCGTTAAGAAAATTGGAGGTCACGAGTTCTATGCTCATGGATGCACAGTCATTGATTCGGATGGTCATTTTGGTCATCAGCAGAGGTTCCAGAGTGCCTTTCCATGACTAAAAAAAAGTGTTCCTGATATTGTCGTTATTCATCTAGTGAAGTAGGCATTCAAGATTAACCTGAACAAAAACACTTTTTACTGTCGAACTGGAGTAGTAATGGAACCAACTGCAATTAGAAACTTTGTAATTTTAAAATAAATAATCGTTACTACTTTAAATTATGAAGCATGATATGGGGAATAGAAAACGACTTTTATTATACTGAGAAGTCTATAAGTAGGAAAGTGAAAATACATGTTAAAATATGATTTCAATTTAAAATTTTCGTGATTTGAAAATTTAACTATTCGGATAATTAAAAATCGGCTTCCCATATCGATAATGTTATTAACAAAGTAAACATTACTTTCAAAAATGAATGGTATACCTATTACTATACTTTTTTCTACGTCTTTTTGTTTTATAAACATACCGTTTGCTAATCAAGATTCAGAGCCATGTAAATGTGACAGCCATAAACAAATACTTTCTTGACGAAACATTCCTTGATGGTTGAATAAAAGTTTTCATTTTTTAGATGTTTGTGTCAATCAAGAGAAAAAATATTTTATCACTGAAGTAACGAGAAGAAGAAGAAGCTCAGTTATTTAAGCTGTTTCTCTGATATTCACAGATGCATATTAATATAATGATATAACTACATCCACTCAGATCCAAAAGGGAGATATGAGAAGATCTGTTTTAGGAAAAAAGTGGATGTCAATCAGCAGAAAGGGATTGACTTTCCGAGTAACTGATACTCGCAACAGTTGGTGAGATTTCATTCCCAGACTCAAGCCTGGAAACCAAATAATCGTTAATCTAGTGCATGAGGGATGAAGCCTGCGAATTTCATTCAGGTGCTCAAAAATAATCGATTCGGATTTCCTACCTACCAATCGAAGGGCCGTAAATTTAATACTCTTCATCTGAACGTAGAGAACTGTAAAACAGTCCAATATGTAGTAGAGGATCTATTATAAGCAGAAAACAAAGTAAGGACATGACTAAATGAATTCACGTCCGTGACTTTCAGAGCTTATTGACAAGTTTATAAATTTTCATGTTTGGTCAACTATTTAAATTGTGTTTTTCTTCAAATGGCCAGATAATAAGGTATGTTTAGAGCTAACCAAGTTAAGCATGGTAAAGTTAACTGTAGTCTATCAGCAATGTACCACGAGTTAAGGTAATGATCAGGAAAAAAATTGATTTATTTGAATTTACAATTTAGAACTGTCTAGATATGAGCGGAGTAGTAGGCGTCAATTTACAGTCACACAGGCAAGAGTGGCTTAATTTCTTGTGACAAGAAATGTAAATTAATTCCACTTAGAAGAAACAAGTTCTTTCTGATTTGCATCAATTTGCAGGGAATAACCTTCAATGAAAATTATCAAATTATCATTTTCTGGCTGTAAGTAGGTTCCGAATGAAAGAAGGCGTTCCCAGTAAGGCTTAAAATGCACCTCTCATTTTGGCAATACAAACAGAAACCCCAAAAATCCGGCACTTCTTGCGACTTATCGTGAAGCTAACTATTTATGGCTATAAACCTGAAGTATTAAGGTTATTAAAGACCATCCCAGTATCGCCAAATCTAGGGTGTCAAGAAGTCAGAAGAGAAACCAAATGTTGAAGTGTTAAGTCTAGTGGCCACTAGAATGATCTAGGTTCACAGATCCAGAGGAGAGAAAAATGAAGCGCTATAACTTTAAGACATTTGTTATTGCATGTCACAATGGAAAATTTACAAGTTCTAATGATGGATTAAGATTAAACAAATAAAATGACAAGATAGGCCTGGAAGGGATGAAATAGGGATATTTACATAGAGTAGCTAATGAACTCAGAACATCAAGAGTGTTGCTTTATTTTAATATTTTAAACAATAAATTAACCTCTTTATCGAAGGGGATTTAATTCATTTTGCAATATAAAATGTTTCAAAACTCAATTCTCATGATTATATCCCTGAATGGTCCTGAAATCCGTTCCTGATCAGTTGGTTTAATCGAATAATAAGTTATGCAACGTTTGTTTTAATCGACTTTGACCTCCTATATTTTGTTAAGAAAGTAAGATTTATTTGGTGAACTATCCAATGGTTGAATAACATTTTCTCATATTTGCACAATATCCGAAATAATTTAATTGGAGATTATTCATTAAGGCCCAGAGAAAACTTAAATTAAACTTTCTATTAACAGAACATATCAATTCCATTAGCATCCATTTTAGGAGGTATCAATTTAAGATGGAGGAAGACTAACTAGACTAGTGCTTCTTCCAAATACATGAACTCAGTGACTATAAGATTGGAATGTCACAGGTGACAGCGCATGACAGTAGGAAGGAGCAACGATAATAGATAAATCAATAAACCGCTTAAAGGCCAGAAGACGAGTCATAGATACAAATTTGTAAAGAGGGCAATAAGTTAAATGAAAAAAATCGATAACAGAAACCTTAAATATGGACTGAAATTTCAAAAAAATACACCGAAAAAATATCACATATAATAAGGCTTTAACGCAAGGCGATATGATAACGCCGGTGAGATGTGACATCGGTCTACGGAGGCAGGTCATATATAACAACAAACCAAATGTCTTTCAGAATGAGCAAATTACTAAAAATGAATGATTAACACCATTAAATCACCTCAGGTTGATATAATATTTTATTAATTATAGATAATGCTGCTTGATTTCTTTAATATTTTTTATCAATGAAGTGTGATTAGAACACATATAACGTAAAGTTTCAAATAAAATTTAAATTGTATTTAACCATTCACATACAGATTCTTATGCCACTCGAGCTCTTTATCATAGAACCTGTGACCTTGAGTTTTCAATCGTGGTTCTTTGCATCTATCTGAGAATGTGTTCATTGAATGGTTCTTTCCTATCTTTGCGCATTAATAATTGATTTCTAAACTTTATAGTTTACTGAAATGTCCAGAAGATCCTCATTCACGCTGTTAATTTAACTTCTCATTTGTTTATTGAATATCTGACTCATCAAAAGGGTTTTCAAGTGTTCGAGACAAAATTACAGAGACAAACGAAAGTGTGGAGAAACTCAGTTTGGATTTGCGACTTCAGTATGATCTTCACCTAAACAAGTTTAATTTCTCTTTTCAACTACATCGTCAATTCAGAAATGAAATATGCTGATTCCTTAACACTTTCCTCTGTAATAGTGTTATTATTTTTTGTGTAAATGCATTTATTATTATTCATTTATTTCTTTCTGTTACGGCGATTAAGCATAAACAGAATTGTGAATATTCATTGGCGTACAATTTCACATTCAAACGACACTACAGACCCATCTAACAAGAAAAACAAATTATTCACTTTTTTGTTATACACATATGCAGCTTTGTTTATTTTAGTGTCCAAAAACTCAAGGCATCGGAATATTACAGTATCAATGTAAGTGAGTTCTCGCTTACGCTCAACTTAAAGATTAATTGCATATTATTCTTCTACAATTCTTCTGTAAAATTTGCTGCAAAGTACTATATTTTATTAAAAAAAAGTTTTAAATTATAAAGAGTTATAAAGAAACAAATACCTCTTCCTTAGCTCGGGTTTCAGAGTCATATTAAAAAAACAAAAACGTTAATGATTGAAAGAAGAAACTTTTACAAGAAATGCTATTATTGAACATATATACAATTTTTATTGTTATTAAATAATGTCACGTATTCCTTTATGCTAAAAAGGGTTTATGCACTTTGTCTGGTCTATTTAAACAACGGGTCTACCTAAGGGGACGTATTGCATTCAATACTACGTTTATGGAGAGGGAGAAAAAACTTCAGTCTTAAAACCAGCCCGGCATCTTATATCATCCGGAATACTTTTTGCAGCTTTAAATGATTCTCACGGCTTGAAATATTTGATCAAGAGCTTAGCTTTGAAGATGACTGGACAAAGATGCCAGTAGATGCCAATTTTCAAACGAGTGAAGGTGTGCAATTGTATTTCCGCAATCTTACATTTCACAAACCTGTTCAGATTTAATAGACAACAGAGAACTTCGCCAAACCTTATTATCAATTGAATTACTTTTCTGTTGCCGAAAATTATTGAATTAAAACAATATTAAACTTAATTATTCGAGTTAGTAGATCCTTTTGCACTTAAATCAACTCTAACTGCTAAAAAGTTACAGTTTTCCAGTTAGGGAGTTCCTGTTTACGTCCAAGTTAAAATTGTAAATGAGTATATTCTTTGTAGTTTATTAGTAAATTCCCTCGCAGAAAATTTTTGTTTTCCGTTCTGAATAAATACATTCTAGCCACAAATTTACACTGTTATAATAAACGGATAAAAAGGAATTTGAGTTTTCTTATTTTAATAGATGGTTTCAAAATGCATCAAATCAACAATTGCCTGACCTATCACTATTTAACAAAATAAAAATTTTGACTCAGCTTTAAAATTTTAATCTGATTATAGAATAAGCTTTGAAAATCTGTGCTGATCAGCATTTATTTGGTAAGTGGAACGGTTTTATCATATATCGATTGTAAATGAAAGCCACCTCATAAATATGATCTGTAAGTCGTTGAATGTGTAAATAAATGTCCACAAACTTTCTTCAAAGAAAATTTGTGGATATAAAGTATTTTTTGGTATTAATTTCGGAACCCTAATTAAGCTTGACAAATTAGCCAGTTTCAAACTTTTAGAGTTCCGCTCTTTGAGGGACACTGGAATCTAATACCAAATAAAGCCACTTTAGGAGCCAGATCCAGTTAGGCTAGATACTCCCTGATGGAGTTTTGGAACTTCCTTGCGCTGGTGTGAGAAGACCAAAAGTTTGGATACATTTCTATTGAATAATTTGAAATGAATGGGATGAAAAAGGAGGAGTTGGGAGAAGAGAAGAAGCGTCAGTACTGAACGAGAACAGTGCGAATTGCGTGGAATAGGCAAATTGAAGTAATTAAGAGATTTTGCGTTCTTCTAGCAATTAACAGCTAGAGCTGTATACAGCACCTAGAGAGACTGCGCAGGCCTACGAATCAGCATGCGCAAGTAATACAAGATCATTAGGTCTTACATAAACTTACAAAGATTAATATTATCAGATTTCACTTTAAGTAAACTTCAGTGAGCACTTCTATGTTTAAAATACCTTCACCAGTTTCATTTACCCAGAAATTCAGGAACCAAATCATGAAAACTGAGCTTCGAGATGTTTGGTTATTACAAATTTAATTATACCTCTAAATTAAATTCCTTCTCACCAAATAGTAAAAATCCTTTCGCTTTAACATGCATTCGGACGCTTTCCCATGTTTGAAATTCGAAGAATATTTCGGCATTTCTATGGAGTAAAATAATAATAACTACCAAATGATTTCAGAAGACGGCAGGAGATTGGCTAGAGTGACCATCCACAAGAAGCATTACTAAAGTGTTCATATTAGGTGTTAAGTCATCCTGTAATAACTACACAGTACAAACCACCAAGTAGATATCCATTAATTCGTAACTATTTGACTAGTAAGCCGATCAGGCAAAAAATGTTATTTTTCTTTAACTGTCAGGAAATGATCGAACACTCTTCCACTTGCACTATTATTTCCATGGCGATTCAATGAACTTTAATCATGGGTTGGTATCCGAACACATCACATTGTGCAACATTTCCGTATACGGTGGAAAGGAAGCTCAATTACAATGAAGTCAGGATGTTAAGGGTGATACTTTATTTGAACTCTTGAAGCATTATATTGCCCAATTTCTCACTTTGTAATACTAAACGTTTGAGAGCGCAATTTTAATGATCCGATCTCTATATTTCTGCATGTGAGTTCATTTCCACGAAATTCAGAATTTTATGACACTTTGACTCGTTTATGTTTTCCCAGCCATGAGTAAGTTGATGTGACTTGCGAAGCCATTTTAAATATAGCGTAGAATTCACTTTCCTACCCGTTGTCATGAAATTTGAAGGAAGAGCATATTCCGATATCTGACTTTGTATCACATTTCGAACTAAAGAGCATGTGATCTGTCAATGACTTTAGTACAAAAATGCACTTTATAATGCTCCTCACTAGCTAAAAGGTCTATTGGACTCATATACCTTATTTTTGCCTGTTTGAGAAATAAATTCAAGATTGAGTTCATTATTATTTTCAGTAATTCCCATTTTATCTCCTATTACTCACTACAAAACAAAATACTTTCCAAATTTTATCTGTGAGGAAGTATCTAAGCACGGAGGATGGTAATATATCCCAAACTAGATTAAAGACTCACTACATCTAATCTACTTCACACAGCCAGTAAAGTTTACTCTTTCTGTCCTAATGTTTCAAAATTAAAAAATTTGACTCCCAGGTTCGTGAGTGGGTTCACATTCGCTATTTTCACTGGTTATTAATCGGGTATTGAATTCTGAGATTGATCATACCATGTAGATATACATATCCTCTTGTGATGGTTACAAGCATGTGGTTGATGCTAGACGTGATGCTTTCAACGTGGTAGAGATCACTATAGTTGTTTCAAATATTGCAATTAATGCTTAATTTTTAGCAGGCTTAATCTTATTCAGTAAGTTAAATGCTCACAGATAGTTGATTTTCTAAAGCTGAAGGCATAATTATCTTTTATTTTTATTCTATTAATCTATGATTTAAATAAAACTCGGATAAAGCTCCTGACAACGTACAAAGTTAATACATGTTAGTATTTTCGCCAAGATGCACATTCACAATTAAACCAGAAGTACATATTGATAGAAAGATGAAACAACTCTTTGTCCTGCACAGGAAGTAAAACATCGTGGAGAAACATGTCAGATAACATAATGACGAGTTCAACCACAAGTTACCGATTGGTTTACTGCCAAACGGGACATGAATTTCAAATACTATCACTAATTGTTTCAGTTTTCTCCAGCCCACTGCAACGCAGTTCAATGCTTAAAATTTGCCAAGTAAAGGCACTAAATGTCTTAGAGAGTTTACACTTTTGTACTTTCTCTCACAAAGATCATGGCAGCAGTAACTAGACTTTTAAATTGATTGTGCATTTGCTGGAAATAAGATGCATGTTTGTCTTTTTGATTTGTACCGTTAGAAGGTGACAACGAGAATGAGAAAGATGTTAATTATAATCTCATTTGTGGCCTCCCTATTTAGAACCTCAATCTTAAAGAATCCATCACCTGAGAAATAAACTTTCAGTTCGCTAATACAGAATCTAGCAAAGAGCATCTGAGATTTTGGTGTAGTTTACTAGATCTTCACTTGACCTCTAATTTACTTATTACTTAGAGCTTATAGAAATTGTTTTAAGATGGTGACTTCGTCCGTGTAGAATGTTGGATTTTTCAAATAGCTAGAGCACAGATGAACGCCAGTCCTATACGAAGAACAAACGTGTATATTCTAATCTAGAATATGAAAGTATTATTTACCTTGAATTTACATCGCTTATATTTAGAATATTTGCACCAAATGCTACAAAATTCATTAAGAGGGAGTGCGAAATGATCATGCATCCGCTGTATGCAATTTATTTACATTTATGTTTAAACTCTCATTAAAATTCAGTCTCTCTGCACAAACACACGGGCAATGGACCAAGAAGCAGTCAGAGCCGAGATGACTGTCATGTGCCAATAGAAAGGGAAGAAAATTTACATATTGTTTTGTGCGTGTTTAATGATTATATGTTTGTAAATTTAGCGAGCTTTTCACTTATTTGTGGCATAATTTTTTGGTTTGTTTATAATAATATGGAAATATATTTACTTAGAGATAATATGAACTTACTACCGAACCTAGGATATAAGTATTAAACATTGGAGCAATCAAACTTGACGCAGTGAACTATATGAAGTAAGTTTAAAACGGATAATTTGGTGAATTTAGATTGAAAAATTTCCCGGTCATTATGAGGCAGGAAAAAGTATTGCGCTATTTCACCATACCACAAAACTTCCTATTAACTAATATTGAACAGTGCGATTGACCATTCATAACACTGAATGTGCACGATGAACATCGATCTCTTGACTTCTGAATGGGCCTACGTGATAGGTGACAAGTGAGCCTCCGGTGGACAAATAAAGTAAATCGTAAAATGTATTATGGGCATTTCCTTAGAACAAGTGGATACGTAGCTATAATTGAGGGGAAACAATTTGGGAAAGTTTAGAGAGTTGGGGTTTTTACTTTCTCTTCCCAACTCGGAAGAGACCTTTTGAAGAACCTCACATTTAATCCAGTGTCAAAATTGAAGATGACATTCCGATATGTGGTGTTTCAATTCTTTTCGTTAATATAATTCATAGCAACTGGAGAGTGGGAAATTTTACCATTGCCGTAACCTCTTAAGCAGTGCAAGGCATTGCATACTATTCTTAATAAAACTTCAGTTTTTAACTGGAATTCTTTTGGGATGTGTGAATTACGCGTTTAGAGATAGAAATCGACATTGCTGACTATTCTATCCCTAACCGCCCGGTCAGACCATTGTCTTGATTAGTTGTTTCCTATAAGTATGGGTTTATATAAGCTTTACTTAAGTACTTATTCAAGTCCATCAAGTTTCCTTTGTTTGTAATGAGTCATGCCTCAGTTGAGTGATGTCACTATCTCTTATCAAGACACCTTATCAACTATCCACTGCAAAATCATAAACGACCTTGAAAACTACTTTTTAATCAACAAGTACCTGAGATGATAAACACATGGACTTATGATAACAGCATTTCATCAAATGCACTAATTTTTACTAGATCAATTGAAGGAAAATATATGATTTGATTATAAGAACTAGTTACTTATTAAATTTAAAATACGAAGGATGGTGAAAAGTTTCAACGATTAGCTTTTTTCTACTCGCTTTAATACTCGTTGTATTTATCGTTTTTTATTGGAGCACAGGTTCATCCAGTTTCAGGAAACCATAAGACAGAAAATTAGCACAAGATTCGCTTAAAACTTTTAATAAAATGCTAACGATAATATTTTTAATATCGATGATATGGCCTACAAATAAATACAAAATAATGAACGCTGCCTCCCTAGGTGTTTTACCTCTATTTTCGACAATTTTAGTATCCGTATTTTGGTCCTCCTAAGTTTTATTTTTATCCATAATGCAGATTATATCAGGCACCAAGATCTAACAGATTGCTATAGAGTGCTTGAAATAGTTGATGGAAATTTGGTATTTAAACTGTGAAGTTCTTATTCAGGGCTTGATTTCGATTAATGTATCCTTGGTGAAAATGTGAATTTTTTCTTTCTGCATAAAAAAATAAATCAAAAGGCTTCTGAAGGTTATGGGATAGACTCAAGCCCTTTTCTCCTGAGTATGCCTGGAAATTTTAATCTCGCTGTTTCAGCGACCTTGGCCAGGTGACATAAATGCCGCTCATAACATTAGCACAATTAAATATGGAACTATGTCTATTATGTTACAAATCCTTCAGTAGTTTCGTCTACTTTGACTTATCTGTAAGAAGATGTAAATTAATCAAAGTTATTATTACGGAAAAATTTTGTGATTTTTGTGCCAAACAACCGAAATCGGTTAACAGACTAGGGGACGGAACCAAAAAATTATTTGAAGCAAAATCAAGATATCATAGAGTCTTATTCATTTGATTTTTGGGTTCAGGTTGTACAATGTATACTAAATAGATTATTTACATTCCGGATTTCAAATTCCATAAATGACTGATTACAGCAATCGCTTATCTACGATGTCCAGTGCTTATTGACTCTTTTTTATCAAAAAGAGTCAGCCTCACCACTTCATTTCTTCTAGTGATTGAGAAAATAAACGAACTCACAGGATTTTCAGCAGTCTACAGCCTTAACACAGCAGAGATGAGATGGTAAAAATTCTACGGCAGCAGAAATCCATAAGCTGTATTCACTCAAGTTTAACAAATAGATTAATCAAAGTAGTTAACTGTTCTCGACTATTGGGAAGTTCAAATGGATCATGATGCCATGACTAATCACAGAATGAAATCAACCGGTCAACAAGCTTTGAATATCATGGACCTAATTTCACACATGATCGTGGGAGTTAAATCACAAGACTTTTGGTGCGAACCCTCGGTTCCAGCGCTCTCTCCCTCTTTCCTCACCTTGTTCTTCGCCCCGTCCTTTTTTATCGTTTTCCCATACCCTCTCTCTCTCGAATTTTATTGACTCACCGTCGACTAAATGTTCTTGATCTCTGGAAACACTTTATCTGGCGCTATCAGCGTCCGTCAGCTTTAACTGTCATTCACAACAATATTCTGCATTTTCTCCTATTGAACTATTTTTGCAGTTATTTTCCAACATTTTTACTTAGTTTCTAAATAGTGGCCTATAGTACCAGGCATCTCAATTATTGAACATCATAACATTTCAATTCCACATTATTCAAGTATTTGAATAGATATATTTCGATATATATACATATATATATATATTGAGTAAACGGAGATTGCGGAGTTCTGCTTGCTTAAAATTTTTATGCATCTCACCTCTGCTGTCATTTGAGGAAAAACTATTTGAAGTGGCATTCTTGATTAAACACCAGTAAGAGATTGACACCATAGACAAGCATTTGCTGCAATCAGTCATTCATGAAACTTGAATTTTGGTAATATCAACAACTCAGTTAGCATACCTTATGTAATCCGAAACCAAAAATCAAATGACGTAAGACTCTTTGTAATCTTGACGTTGCTCTCAGCATCTTTTTGGTCCTCTCCACTTATTATTTATTGGACTTTCTGTTAACGAGCTATAGTTGCTTCCCGCAATTAATAATAGGGTAATTTTTTGTATCACCATAGATATATACAAGATGAGTAAGGCATTTGTGGACACTTTACGCACTTTAGAAAAACAGAGAATGAAACTGTTAATTTTTTGCAACAAAACAAATAAACATGGTAGCCATTAGCCTAGGTTTTATTCATGTATCCTCCTTCGACTTCTATCACCTACTCAATCCGAGTCCAAAAGCGCAACTGAAAGCTTTCGTCAGGTGGTCTTTATTCATATCCTCCATTGCTCGAGCTATTGTTTCCGTCGTAGAAGGGGATTTGGTATTATATAGATGCTTATTGACTTCGTTTTGAACCACGAACCTTCGCACATGTAATAATCCAAAGGATTAAGGTCTGGTGAGTAGGTACAAGGCAGCCATAAGTTTGGTGTGACATGATGATGATGATCGTGTGTTTCGAGAGTTTTAAGGGGATGCAGCCGAATCTTGTTAGAAAACATAGTGTCTTTCATTGGCTATGCTGTTTATTCAAGGCACCTTGACAATAATGGTTTGAAGAGTCTCCACATAGGCATCCACATCTGTATTGACTCTAAAACCCTGTGGAAAAATGGAGGAGTCATGATGTGCCCCTCCCTAACTACTAACATCACCGAAGATCATCACTGTTGCTTGCTGGAAACAGTTGGAACTTCAGTGAGGTCCTCTCCACCCCCTCCACATAGTCACCTATCATTTCTGAGATTAACTTTTTCATCCTGGTGGAAGTTTTCTGGTTGGAGAAAAACCAAAGACACTGTTGTTCTTCTGGATGCTTCAATTTGCTTAAGAATCGTTTTACACACATTAAACGACTCTTTTGAGTTATTTTTGTCAACATCAACTGACCCCGCCTAAGAACGTGTGAGATTTGTATCCAAGGTCTTGATGAACAACATTCCTTATTGTTCCTTCAGACATTTGAAGATGTTTGGCAAGATGTGGCGCATTGACTTCCCTTGATTTTCGTTCATTATGCCATGAACTCTCTTCACAAACTCAGGTGTTCTGAATGAATCGGCAGAGCATTGACAATGCTGTTTTCTCTTGCTCACGGCGGTCAATTCATCTCCATTGTTTTCATTCAACAACTCCTTTCTAACTTTGGAACCGAAAGATGTGGCGACTTTAGGAAACCGTGCGATTTTTAAATTGCTGCATTTCACTTTAATAGACACCATTACAGAGTGCCTTTTCATTTCATAATTATGAGATCTTCTGACATAAAAATGCGTAAATTATTATCGGGTTATTTCAAATTACAAAATATAAATGTCCTCAAATACCTTGCGCACTCTGTCTATAAACAAGAACAGACCTCGGCATTAATAACACTCAATCTCTCAGTTACCTTGGTTTTTAACACAAATAATACTACAATTCGATTAAATTTTACTCTAAGAGACTGAATTTAAAAGTTCGAACAGTTTTATCAATCATTCAAATCGTTTCATGCTTTTACGCACCTGTTTAAAACAACTGCTTATTATGAATTTGATTAGAGAATCATAAAAACCTGCAGTCATAAAAGATTAAGCATTATGGCGATCTACAGATTATGATTTAAACTCTCCAGGGATTCTTGAGATATACACGAAAACATTTTCTGTTAAGTAATACTATTATTTATGTGACTTACCCACGACTAATATTTAAAGTAACAGGAAAAAATCGATTAAAAACTCATCTTTCAAATGGCTCCCTGTTACAGTTTGATAATTTTTTGAAATTCAATTATTAGAATACGATCAAACTTGTTCGTTATAGATAACTAAATCTGTAAGGTTCATTCATTGTTTATTAAAGTTTCAAAATAATGTGGTTTATTAAGGAGATAGAAAAAAATTTCTCATGCTCGTACATTGACAGCAGTTCTATTTTAATTAAAATTAATGAAAATAGAATGTATTTTGGATTCGATGTAAATTTAGAATTTAGGGCAGTCGTTAAGCAATTTCCTCTAAGAATTTGAATGTTCCAGAACACGCCAAGTTGCTGACGATCTGTTGAAGTTCAAAGATCCCCAGTTCGGATGTAAAAGTGGTGAAAGATCATTACGAATGAACATGCTCAAATCGATGGAAAGATCACCAAGATTTACGCTGAATAACTAAGGTTCACAGTTTTGTAATAGAGTTTCAAACAGTTTGGGAAACTACAGACGAATGATACGTATAATTTGTATTTCAAATAGAATCTTATGTAATATTCCTCTTGTTTGTTTTTAATAATAATAATAATAATGGATCTATGTTTAAATTAGTTTAA
Source organism: Hymenolepis diminuta (assembly GCA_900708905.1). Taxonomy (NCBI): domain Eukaryota; kingdom Metazoa; phylum Platyhelminthes; class Cestoda; order Cyclophyllidea; family Hymenolepididae; genus Hymenolepis; species Hymenolepis diminuta. The sequence continues at coordinate 293,752 of CAADRB010000007.1, forward strand.
TTTTAAAATAGAGAATTTCTTCTTAACTCAGCAATATTACTGACTCACTATACCCTATACGCCGTAACACATCATTCCCTTTTCAATATCACTTGTTCTAGTCTAGCTGATTAAACCAAGTGGCTTCATTGTTAATTTGATTTAATAGGACTTATTGCATTTAATCATACCAGCAAAAGTTCTGTTTTCAAAAAATCAACCCTTTGTTCAATTTAATTGAATTATTCAATAACGCATATCCTTTATCTTACGGAATATCTTTCTCCACATAATGCTTCAGCATTAATGCAAGTATTTATTTGACTTAACGAGCTTTAGTCAATTTACAGTTAGATGGTATCTCGATTTTCAGAGTATCTCGCAAATTTAATTGAGTCGGATTTAAAGTTTTGAACATCTGAATAAAAATTAATCATTGTGAGCGCATGAAGAGGAAGTGACGTTGATGGAATTTACTTTTGAAGTAAAAAAAATATCCAATTACTTGTACATATCCATATCAATGTTATCCGACCACACTTTGAATGAACTCCAGTGATCTCCATCATGTCAAAATCTAAGTAATAATTATCGTTTTTTGTCTGGATGAAAAATTATCTGAGTGGCAAGATAAAGATTTGTGATATCGTTGATGCCTTGACTTTAATCTCTGCTTCTCGATTTACCTCTTACGGCTTCCTGTGTTAAGATACTTCTCTATGATTAATACTGAAAAATGCTTAATCGCGGGTAATATTTATTATTAATCGTACTCGAAAGATTTCAATAACTTTAACTAACCATATTGCTTGCATTGTATATTGTATATTACATTCAATATTGATTTAACCATTTATGGAATTAATTTAAGAAACTCTATTCTAGATGTAAATTTGAGTGTTTATATGTATGACCTAATTTAGACTAAACCTGGATTTAATTATCCTGATTTCAGATTGTTTAGATACTGCATTCTAGTCTATTTCATATATATAAATCTCTCTCATTCGAAATTATATTTACAATCATTATGTCATTGTGAAAACCCAAATCTAGTAGGGACTTTTAAGAAGTCCGCGTGTACCTCAGCGATTTCAAAAGAATAAACTCAAGAGTATCGGAAGTTCAAAGTAAGAACAACTTTCTAGTCTACCTACCAAGGTCATAGCAGTTTTAGAATCAGAAAAAGTTCTATAAAGGGTTTTCCTCTCCCTAACTCATAAATTTCACTAACATTCACTGAACACCGAATAGATCTTATAAAAGTTTTTTAAGATTTGTAAATACAATCGATCATTAGAAGCTGATTGGTTAGCTTGTTAATTGGGAATTTTAAACTCAAGTCTCCCCCATTAAACTAAAGCTAAACGCGTTTGAAAGACAAATTTGAATTCAACGGAAATTTAAACAGATTATAAAGTTGACTAAAATCTTAGGGCTTTGAGTAGACCTCTAAGCGTGAGAAACAATCATATATGAGAAAATACCAACTTCCGACCATCTAAGGTAATAAATTGTTCTTTGAAAATAGTTATGAATATATCTGCAACGTAGTAATAAAATAAACCTTATAAATCAAAAACGAAACAACGATAAAATTCTCCATAACACTAAAGAATAAGTACTTTTAAAAGTTTTCTTTATTGTAAGCATATGACAAGGGTGTGACAATAAATATATTCCCCTATGACACCGAAATATTCACATGTAAAATAAATGTATGTAAAAGAATTTGCCCTTATTACCAACAATGTACGTATTAATATTGCCAAATTTCAATTAAATTACTCTTTTTAGACTGCATTTGCCTTCCTTTAGTACACACTACATTTAAATTTCAATATTCTCACATATATCTTTCGTTTAAACATCTCGAAAATTGCCTCAGGATCCAAAAGAAGCTAACTCTATTTTTAGGCTGATACCTTTTAAACTTCGTAAATAGTTTTGCTCAGTCATCCTTCATACTGGATTGTCAATTACTTGTTTAAAATAACTTTGAAAAAATCTAAGATTCATTGTGATCATTATTGAAATCAGACCCTCTACCTTTGTTGAATATGACTCTCAAAAAACAGTCTCACAGAACTACGCAGAAACTTGTTTATATAGTCGAAATGGGATGGATCATAATCGCGGAACAACTTGTACCTTAGGTGACGGTTGGTAAACTTAAAAGCGATGGGTAAGAAAATATGGCCATGTAGTTTACACAATAAATTTGAACGCGGAATTATCTGTGATTATGGTTCTATTTCATAATACTCTTCTTGATATTAAGAACGGCATATTAACTGAAATGGATCAAGATATCTGGCTTATACATTAAAAACTTAGTTCTGCTATTCTTTGTAATGAATTCACTTAATGGAATTCGCCTACCGGCTTGAAAGTGCTTATACGTAAGTTCGAAACTGAAATCAAAGCTTAAAAGCATGTGACACGTACTATAAATGATTTTGAGCTTCGGAGCCCGAGGGCTTACTTTAATGATGCGAGGTGATATATCACAGTGGCTAAGCTATTTGACTCAGATGGGTGGATTAAAAAAAACAACTGGTTGAATATTCTAATTCTTTGGGAATTATTAGTTAGTTAGATATCAGGTTCCTCGAACCCGTACAACACTATTGTTGAAGGCGTTTGAAAACGTTTAAAAATGATCAACGGTAAATCAACCTCTCAACTGACCTATAAAACTTACATATCTAATGACCGATATGTAATCTCTTTCAATGTCAAACTTGATAAGAATCATATAATGATTTGAATTTTCTACAAAATCAAACACAATAATTTTAATCGATCTGGCTTAACAATTATTATTATTAAATGAATTAAATAACCATGAAATGGAATTACTTTGAATTGCATAACTGTACGATACCGATCATATGAATGCGGGATTGTCAATACATTCCACTATTCTTATATGTTGAATGGGAATGAAAGTCAAACGGATATCATGTTTGGGGAAAGATATCATTCTGAGAATCAATACGTACTTTGAGTAAACACTACCGCATCGAAAGAAATAGCATATGAAAGAATAAGAAGTTAGTTCAATCAAAGAATCGACCCACTACGATTCCTTTGCTTTCGTAACCTTCCATTAACCACTAAGTTTTATAGAATGTCACTGTTAACTGAGGCTTTTCACTTTCAGTTTTTTCCTTGGATGAACTTTACTGACATCTGCTATGTCAAAGCATCTTAGCTACTATCATTTAGACTTTATTTGGCAATCTGAAAAGTAAATGGTCTAACCAATTTCTCATTCTCAATCCACCGACCAGTCAGTTCTAAACTCCTGAACTCTGAACGCTAAAACATTATATGCAACAATTCTTACTTATTTAGTAAAATGTGGAAAACGTATGAAATCAGAATTCTAATGTTCTCCACTCCTGTTCAATCTCTCATTCCAACTTTTTTGTATTCATATGCTTTGATATGGAAGATACATTATTTATAAATTATATACAATTGTAACCATCCATTAGCAGCCAGCCAACCATCTCAAAACGATTCAATTTTTAGTTGGTGGAAACATAACCGCATATATAGACAAAGAGATTTAAGAGTCTCAAAGAATGTTCAATTCCGTTTTTATTATTTACATTCCGGTTCCACGTTGCTTAGCTATGAATTGATAATGGAAGCAGATATTAGAGCAATATTAACTTGTCAACTATCTCCAGTTACTGCCTTGGTGTTAGCTACCCATCAATACTTCAGAGTTAGAATTGATGATAACTGATAATAAAGAATCCCGCTACCTTACTACTTAGAAAAAGTGGTTCGTCTAAAACGAAATAGAGACGAATGCGAATGAATGATAGGGAAACTACGACCAACCGTCAAGAGAATATCCTCATTCCAGCTAATATTGGTAACTAATATATAAACGTTAAAATATGAATTGACAGCATAATTAGAACTCAAATAATATAGTCCCTTTCTAATACAAAGTAAAAACACATTATTTAATTATTTCCGACTTAGACAAGCTAAAATATGGCCTTTTTTCAAAATCACTTCTTTAAATACAGATATTTAATAAGTAAAAGTTTCCTCATAATATTGGCCACAAATCATACCAAAAAATATTGCTAAAACATGACGCAAAAGCAAACCACCTTTAGGTAGAAATTTCCATTATTGACCGAATGCGACGTTACCGACGAATCAAAGGCAAAGCACCAGTCTTAAAAAACTCGTCTGCATTATTTCAACAAAATTACATGCGAAATCTCCCCCTTTTCCATTTATTTATTGGTATAAGACAGAATTGATTACTTTAGGTAGCCTGGACAGAATTACTATCCTTCTATTTAAATTCCTGAGAGACGAAATTTCGTCACGGCTACATTACTGGTTAATTAAGTAGCCCCTCAACACCCCAATGGCAGTATAGATTTTATCAGTGACAACTTATCGTTGCATTAACAATATAAAGTAGCCTCTCGATCAAAGAGAAACCTATCATAATCGTGCCGTGACCACATTTATAACAACTTTCCTCATCTGTATTTCATAAATTATTTCGTGAAATATTAGTTAAATATGTTTCAACTATGAGTCAGCCCGACCTTACGCTTCAGCCAGTCACCTGAGCCACAGGTGTCACTCATGCACTGCGGCCAAGTGACCTGAACTTAATCAGGTTACATCAAATACAGAAACCTCAGGTCTTAACGGCCACATGATAAAGTACCTTATGAATATAAAAGTACCGAAATGGAGACCTAGAATAAAGAGCAAAACAGTAACACCGAAGTGACCGGTAGTTGATTATTTTTGGAATTGTCATTAGAGATTCTGAAATAGCCCAAAAGGCAAGGAGGGAGAGACATGAGCTAGAGAAAGGGAGTGATTTGGTATATAAGGGCACCACAGCAAAGTGTGAGCAGTATACAACACCGGCACACCATATTGTACAAGTACATCTTACGCATTCTGCATAGTCAACTACTACAACAACTCACATTCACACACACATAGTTTCATAGAGGCACAAATAGAAGTGAACCGGGTTCAAGAGGAGTAAAAGACCGGGTTAAGGAATGAGTCCACATTCTATGTGCGTGTTAGGAACAGAAGTTAAACAGTTCCTTTAAACACTATATATGAGCGTAAATTCATCCGTCCATTCACCACCCTAGCTCAATTTACAAAGGAAAGCCTAAATAAATAAGTAGAGAGAAGAGAAATCAAGTATAAAATTAGAGAAGAGAAGAGACAGAGTGAGAGTATGCAAGCGCGCATGTTTAACGGTGAATGAGTGTGAAGGAAATTTGTACATTATTAGAGAAAGAAGAGAGATAGTGAGGGGGAAGGGATAGTGAAAAGAAACTGGCGCCTATCACATAACAGAGCACTTCCCATCTTTGCTATTAAGTTCAGACGATCCCTGGGAGTGCAAATGATGGTGGAGATGATGTGACGTCTTAGATGTTATCGACCCCGAACCAGTAGAATTAGCGCTGTTCACGCTAATAGCGTCAGGAGCAAAAGTAGAATTAGCTGGAGTAGTAGGCGTTGCGGTATTCGATGCTGCAGTACTAGTAGTTGGTGTATCACCACTACGAGTTATCAGGAGGTTCGGATAAGAGCAGGGCTTAGTGTCGGCAAGTTTGCGAGTCCCATTCTTTGTCGTAGGGGTTTTCGGAACCGGATTTGAAGCATAAGGAGTAGGCGTCTTTGCAGCATTGCTCAATTTCTTCGGGGCTTGTGAGGTCGGTGTGGTCGGCGTTTTTGTACTGTGGTGAGGCTTCTTATCGGCAGCAGCACTGCTACTATGACCGTTGCCATTGTGACCAATCGCTTTTGCACCAGGGATATTGTCCTCATCGTCTACTTCTGTGAGCTTCTCAAGACCGCCTCCCGCAGCTGTTATGGATTGTGTAGGATGAGGGGGGCTGGCGAAATCACTTAAATCTACGCCGCCGTTGCCCATTATTGGCGATAATCCTGACTCACCTTGCTCACGAATTGAAACTCCTTTGAAAGGAGAGGGACCTGCTGCCCCTCGCCTTTTTTTGAAAAGAAGGAAAAGAGGAGAAGGTTAGGCGCATAAATAATACCTAAGATCTAATTCTGACTAAGCTCCATTCTTGACTAATACTTTGCTAAAATATCACTGGACTATAGTACAGTAATTCAAATTACCACAAAGGATAGTCCCATTCATCCAGAGATGGTGTGCTGTTAGAAGCATCGCTATAAGAGACAAGATATTGAATTCAAAAAAAGTCGAACAGGAGGCGAAGCAGCAGCGTTTACCATTAATATTAATCCAACTAATTGGACTAAACGTCGAGTATGCAAAGAAGGTTAAATACATGACAAATATTTACGCACATCGACCGATTAATATGTACGTACGGCACGTTATCGGAACACCATGAAGTTAACCAATGGTGGATCATTTCAGAAGTACATTTTCGGATTTGTACAAAACAGAAGGCCAAGTGCCATTGTGAAGTTTCAAGGAGTTTAAGTTACTGCAGACGAATACTTAAACATAATTATCGGAATAGTGAATAAACCTCTAAACTAGTTACGTAATTATTTAACACTTTTAATTATCAACAACAATAGAAAATTTTTACAATTTTCGATTATTTGAAGCAACTGACATCGGTTAAAAGAAAGCCCAATAAATGTTAAGAGAGAAAGGGTCAAAAAGATACTGAGATTAACGCCAGGACATCAAAGAGTCTTACTTCATTTGATTTTTGGATTCGATTTGTACAATATTTACTTTACGTTCACAAATTCAAATATCAAGATTCGTCTCCTAGATTGCAGCAAATGCTTGTCTACAATGTTCGATGCTTATCGACCCATTTTTTTTATCAAAAAGAGTCAGCATCACCACTTGATTTCTTCCAATGATTGAGAAGGCAAAGTGATCTTACGTAATACTCAGAAGCTTAGTCAAAGGTAGAACTAAACATTTTAAGTCTGCAGAGCTTCGTAAGCTGAATAAAGAGTTGTTCGAAGTTGCATCTCCTTGTGAAAATAATACAACTTTAACTGGCCATTTTGATGACATAAGCTCAATAGTAATAAGAGCAAAAGCAAGATAAGCTCTAATCTAGACTACCGTTTTGCTAAAATAGCTCTGAAACAGTGCAGTAGAGCAAATTACCGCCAAGGATAGTCCCAAAAATTCAGAGACTTTTTGCTCTTAGACGAGGCTTCACTATAAAAAGGGTAGGATATTGAAATTAATGGATAAGTATAATAGGAAGCAAGGCAACAGCACTCTACCATTCTATTACTAACCGAATTAATTGGACTAAGCATGGCTTACTAGGTGGACTGTAAAGAACAAAAATAGGTACACACAAACACATTGATTTGCATAGGAAAAATGAAAAAGTGGAGGACTATAACTCACGTTCTCTGACCAATACGAAGACGCGAGAAATCAGGGACAACGGCACGTGGCGGTTCCATAACACTCGAAGCAACGAAGGAGAATCCCTACGGATAAAAAAACACGTAGGTTACTCATTTTACTTCAGTAGGACACACTTGTGACAAGGCAGAATGTCCTAAAAGGAGGGAGAAGGGAGAAATCCCAAAGCGATGCACGGGAGTTTGGTAAAAAGTACAGAAATAAAGGACAAAGGCACTCTAAGAGCAGGCGCCCTTAATGTACAAAAAGCTGTCATTGGAAGTCATAACCGGAAGCATCCATAGTTGAGACAACTAAGTTTACTTCCTGTGTAGCGCGTGATGATCGAAAAAGCGCTAATATTAGAGATAATCGAAAATCTATAAGATAAACCGGTGATCTGTGTCGATTACGTCAACTGCTGAGACGTTAGTGATACCCATGACTGTACGTCCACTGAAGTAGAAAAGCCAAGGACACCGGTTAATGCTTCTTAATAGACGAGTGCATATTTCTTGAAATTGCCAAATATGATTAGTAGTATACGAAAAATGTTCAAGTTTTAACCGTGGGAAATCATCTGAATAGAGAGAACGACAAACAAGTCCAAGAAATGAAACAGAGAAGGGGATAAGAAGAGTTTGGCAATGAGGTCAAAGCATTACGAGCCTCACTTTGTTTGAATTATAGAACAATGATATGTTCATATTTTCATAAGGAGTATAGTTTACTTTATAATTCCTTATATTTCATGAATTAACTCCTAGATTCGTTAATGAGAATACGTCCAGGCTATTCAGAGCTTGTCAGCCGTTTTATTTAGCTCCGTGGCTGGTCGCGCCACCTAGATATATAAGTATCTTCTTAGAGTCAAGTACAGGTATACCCAAACATATATCTTCCATCAAATTTGGAGTTTGTAAAATTTGAATAGTGTGGGAATAACTTTTTCCACTTAGAAAGGCACCAATACACGTTCATTCACTCTAAAACATGAATAATAAAGGCAAACTTAATGTCATTTTGTCCAATTATCTCTTACGGCTTTGTGCCTACTAAACGCATATATTGTGTAAAGGGAACCATTTACCGATAGAAATTATTGTGGGGACTGCCCAACGTTTCGTACTATGAATGAAAACTGTTAACAATTAGAAGAAATGTGCAAGTAAAAAACAATAACGTGCTTAATAGGGGTTTAAAAAATATAATTTGTGATAACCGTCGCTTTTAAGCTTGCAACAGCCATATTCTTTATCTATATTGTCTGTGAGCATGGTTTTATTTTCTTCAATCAGAAATGTATACGACTTCCCTCCTTGGCTTTTTAGCAGCATATCGATTTCATCTGTTATCAAACACCTGCTTTGCGAGCTTTACTCTCAATTTATTCATTCTTCACAGTATGATTACTGTTTCCACAAGGTTCCTCTCTAATATTTCTCACGCCATAGACTGTCTCATTTCTCCATTGTTGTAGCTAAGTTGGAAAGGACGCACTAGATTGGTTTTCTCTACTTTACAATAACATGATAAGAGCTAAAAAATATTCCGTTATAAGCTATGTATGCATTATATCACTAACTGAATTTAGGAATCGCCTATATATTATTCAGTAAATTTACGATGTGGACGATCAAGGAAATAGCAGATCTATATGCGGTACTTTATTCTATGAAGTACTGCTTTCAGAACAATTTATAACACAACAGACTTCAGATACAGAAGAAAGTCAAAGAGATAAATAAACACCTGGCTGCAACTCTTACAGTTTGTACCAATTAACGGAGATGGGATATGTGGCGTTCATTTGAACCAGTGCAGCTACGGATGTGACGCTTTCTTTTGAAATCACAAATTAGATTTGTTATGCTAAATGCGTAACTCTGAAAATAATGATAACGAGGACTCTCATTCAATCTAGTAACTCACTGCACAAAGTCTTCACACCTGAGTAACAATAAGTAACGCTCTCAGATATCCTCAGGCAAGTAAAGTTTTGAAGTTAATATTAAAAAAACTTCAGCTTCTAAGAGCCAAAACCTACATCTTCTCTTCCAGTAAATGCCTTAACTTTATTTATTAACTAACAAAGGCAAAAAATACACTTCCCATCATGCAGAGGCATCGGTAGATAGGAAACAGTAAACTAGTTCAATGATGAAGAGGATAGGGATTTCGAATTCCGATTATATTATCTTTACCTAATAGATGTAGTCATGTTCATTGGAAAAAGAGCCAATTGACCGAATGAATAATTTGAATAGTTGGTCATAACACTCCAAAACATTTTTCCTCAAAATTGACAGATTTTAAGAACAATATCCCTTTTGTTTGCATACAGGCACTAAATAATCGTGTTTAATCAAATTAATAATAAAAAGGGCGTTAGCTATTTCGGTTAAATGAACACGCAGGAGGTGGAGCGAAAAAGAGACAGAGAGGGGGGGGGGGAGGGGAGGTAGGAGGGGGAAATGACGCAAACCGCGGGATTCATCACGAGCGTATGGGGCTTAAATCCGCTTATTATTACGGAAACATCACCAGCACATACGAGCGCATTTCCATAACTTCATGCTGGGTGCATACACAACACTTTGACGGGTTGTATGTGGTGATGGCGTGGTTTTTTGTGCACACAAAATCTTATCCAGCGAG